>CM012458.1:25901572-26066809 GCA_003999625.1 Oryzias javanicus
TGTCCAGAATGGGTCTTTATGAACCAACCGGAAGAAGTTTGGCTCATTGTTCAGCGGGAGGAAGTCCAAAAGAGTGGGAGGAGCTAGCTACAGACAGACAGGACGGTGTCATCAGCAGAAGTGGAGGAGCAGACTGATGGAGAGGAGGTGAAGACCAGCGGCGTCTGTGGACAGAGAGACACACCGGGGGTGAGTGCAGTCTGCGGGGGTGAGGGGTTGTTGGGATGAGGGGCGTGGTCAGGGCAGATAGAGGTGATGGAATCAAACCAACATTCAGAAGTTTGTAAATGTTCAGAGAATCTCTGAAGTTCTGCTGGAACTCACGCGGGAGTAGAAAGAGAAGCACGTGACTGTCGTTGTGGGGGGGGGGGGGGGGTGTCTTTACGTTTGTTGTAAATATTGATTAAAAACAAAAGTTCAACCACCCCACCTCCCCCTCAGTCCGGGGACGAGCCCCTCCTCTTAATGCGGTCACGGACCGCCTCGCGCCTGCGAGTTCTGTTTCCCGTCTCCATAGCAACCAGGCAACAGACACGCGCAGAAGCTTCCTCCGCGAGGCTGCCAACGGTCGGTAACTGTCTTTGATCGTCGCTGTTTTGGACATGCGTGGGGGGGGTGTGAGTCTATGATCGGTTCCCGCGTCAACCGCAGAACTTCCTGTCAGCGCGCCAACACTCTGTCGGTTCCGCTTTAGTCACAATTGAATCTTTTCCTTTGAATGCCTCATGCACCCCCCCCCCCCCATAAAAATAAAACCGGAAGTGTTTAGAAACGTTTTAATAGAGTTTATCTTCCACATTCTCCTCGTTCATGACGTCACTTCCTGTCAGACTTTTAGCGCAGATGAATTCAGTCCATTTCAAAACGTTCCTCCTAAAACCGGAAGAGAAATAAAAAGAGAGTTTGGATGGATGCTGACGAAGCTGCAGGCGGATGCAGAAGCTGCAGGCGGATGCAGAAGCTGCAGGCGGATGCAGAAGCTGCAGGTGGATGCAGAAGCTGCAGGTGGATGCAGAAGCTGCAGGTGGATGCAGGTGGATGCAGAAGCTGCAGGTGGATGTAGAAGCTGCAGGTGGATGCAGAAGCTGCAGGTGGATGCAGAAGCTGCAGGTGGATGCAGGCGGATGCAGAAGCTGCAGGTGGATGCAGAAGCTGCAGGTGGATGCAGAAGCTGCAGGTGGATGTAGAAGCTGCAGGTGGATGTAGAAGCTGCAGGTGGATGCAGGTGGATGCAGAAGCTGCAGGTGGATGTAGAAGCTGCAGGTGGATGCAGGTGGATGCAGAAGCTGCAGGTGGATGCAGAAGCTGCAGGTGGATGCAGAAGCTGCAGGCGGATGCAGGCGGATGCAGAAGCTGCAGGTGGATGCAGGTGGATGCAGAAGCTGAAGGTGGATGTAGAAGCTGCAGGTGGATGCAGAAGCTGCAGGCGGATGCAGGCGGATGCAGAAGCTGCAGGTGGATGCAGGTGGATGCAGAAGCTGCAGGTGGATGCAGAAGCTGCAGGTGGATGTAGAAGCTGCAGGTGGATGCAGGTGGATGCAGAAGCTGCAGGTGGATGCAGAAGCTGCAGGTGGATGCAGAAGCTGCAGGTGGATGTAGAAGCTGCAGGTGGATGCAGGTGGATGCAGAAGCTGCAGGTGGATGTAGAAGCTGCAGGTGGATGCAGAAGCTGCAGGTGGATGTAGAAGCTGCAGGTGGATGCAGGTGGATGCAGAAGCTGCAGGTGGATGCAGAAGCTGCAGGTGGATGTAGAAGCTGCAGGTGGATGCAGGTGGATGCAGAAGCTGCAGGTGGATGCAGAAGCTGCAGGTGGATGCAGAAGCTGCAGGTGGATGTAGAAGCTGCAGGTGGATGCAGGTGGATGCAGAAGCTGCAGGTGGATGCAGAAGCTGCAGGTGGATGTAGAAGCTGCAGGTGGATGCAGGTGGATGCAGAAGCTGCAGGTGGATGCAGAAGCTGCAGGTGGATGCAGAAGCTGCAGGTGGATGCAGAAGCTGCAGGTGGATGTAGAAGCTGCAGGTGGATGTAGAAGCTGCAGGTGGATGCAGGCGGATGCAGAAGCTGCAGGTGGATGCAGGTGGATGCAGAAGCTGCAGGTGGATGTAGAAGCTGCAGGTGGATGCAGGTGGATGCAGAAGCTGCAGGTGGATGCAGAAGCTGCAGGTGGATGCAGAAGCTGCAGGCGGATGCAGGCGGATGCAGAAGCTGCAGGTGGATGCAGGTGGATGCAGAAGCTGAAGGTGGATGTAGAAGCTGCAGGTGGATGCAGAAGCTGCAGGCGGATGCAGGCGGATGCAGAAGCTGCAGGTGGATGCAGGTGGATGCAGAAGCTGCAGGTGGATGCAGAAGCTGCAGGTGGATGTAGAAGCTGCAGGTGGATGCAGGTGGATGCAGAAGCTGCAGGTGGATGCAGAAGCTGCAGGTGGATGTAGAAGCTGCAGGTGGATGCAGAAGCTGCAGGTGGATGCAGGAGGTTGTAGAAGCTGCAGGTGGATGCAGGTGGATGCAGAAGCTGCAGGTGGATGCAGAAGCTGCAGGTGGATGCAGAAGCTGCAGGTGGATGCAGAAGCTGAAGGTGGATGTAGAAGCTGCAGGTGGATGCAGGCGGATGCAGAAGCTGCAGGTGGATGCAGGTGGATGCAGAAGCTGCAGGTGGATGCAGAAGCTGCAGGTGGATGCAGAAGCTGCAGGTGGATGCAGAAGCTGAAGGTGGATGTAGAAGCTGCAGGTGGATGCAGAAGCTGCAGGCGGATGCAGGTGGATGCAGAAGCTGCAGGTGGATGCAGGTGGATGCAGAAGCTGCAGGTGGATGCAGGTGGATGCAGAAGCTGCAGGTGGATGTAGAAGCTGCAGGTGGATGCAGGTGGATGCAGAAGCTGCAGGTGGATGCAGGTGGATGCAGAAGCTGAAGGTGGATGTAGAAGCTGCAGGTGGATGCAGGTGGATGCAGAAGCTGCAGGTGGATGCAGAAGCTGCAGGTGGATGCAGGTGGATGCAGAAGCTGCAGGTGGATGCAGGTGGATGCAGAAGCTGCAGGTGGATGCAGAAGCTGCAGGTGGATGCAGGCGGATGCAGAAGCTGCAGGTGGATGCAGGTGGATGCAGAAGCTGCAGGTGGATGTAGAAGCTGCAGGTGGATGTAGAAGCTGCAGGTGGATGCAGAAGCTGCAGGTGGATGCAGAAGCTGCAGGTGGATGCAGAAGCTGCAGGTGGATGCAGAAGCTGCAGGCGGATGCAGGCGGATGCAGAAGCTGCAGGTGGATGCAGGTGGATGCAGAAGCTGCAGGTGGATGCAGAAGCTGAAGGTGGATGTAGAAGCTGCAGGTGGATGCAGGTGGATGCAGAAGCTGAAGGTGGATGTAGAAGCTGCAGGCGGATGCAGAAGCTGCAGGCGGATGCAGAAGCTGCAGGTGGATGTAGAAGCTGCAGGCGGATGCAGAAGCTGCAGGTGGATGTAGAAGCTGCAGGTGGATGCAGGTGGATGCAGAAGCTGAAGGTGGATGTAGAAGCTGCAGGCGGATGCAGAAGCTGCAGGCGGATGTAGAAGCTGCAGGTGGATGCAGGTGGATGCAGAAGCTGAAGGTGGATGTAGAAGCTGCAGGCGGATGCAGAAGCTGCAGGCGGATGCAGAAGCTGCAGGTGGATGTAGAAGCTGCAGGCGGATGCAGAAGCTGCAGGTGGATGCAGAAGCTGCAGGTGGATGTAGAAGCTGCAGGTGGATGCAGAAGCTGCAGGGGGATGCAGAAGCTGCAGGTGGATGTAGAAGCTGCAGGTGGATGCAGAAGCTGCAGGTGGATGCAGAAGCTGCAGGTGGATGTAGAAGCTGCAGGTGGATGCAGAAGCTGCAGGTGGATGCAGGCGGATGCAGAAGCTGCAGGTGGATGCAGAAGCTGCAGGTGGATGTAGAAGCTGCAGGTGGATGCAGAAGCTGCAGGTGGATGTAGAAGCTGCAGGTGGATGCAGAAGCTGCAGGTGGATGTAGAAGCTGCAGGTGGATGCAGAAGCTGCAGGTGGATGCAGAAGCTGCAGGTGGATGCAGGCGGATGCAGAAGCTGCAGGTGGATGCAGAAGCTGCAGGTGGATGCAGAAGCTGCAGGTGGATGTAGAAGCTGCAGGTGGATGCAGGTGGATGCAGAAGCTGCAGGTGGATGCAGAAGCTGCAGGTGGATGCAGAAGCTGCAGGTGGATGTAGAAGCTGCAGGTGGATGCAGAAGCTGCAGGCGGATGCAGGTGGATGCAGAAGCTGCAGGTGGATGTAGAAGCTGCAGGTGGATGTAGAAGCTGCAGGTGGATGCAGGTGGATGCAGAAGCTGAAGGTGGATGCAGAAGCTGCAGGTGGATGCAGAAGCTGCAGGCGGATGCAGAAGCTGCAGGTGGATGCAGAAGCTGCAGGTGGATGCAGAAGCTGCAGGTGGATGTAGAAGCTGCAGGTGGATGCAGGTGGATGCAGAAGCTGCAGGCGGATGCAGGTGGATGCAGAAGCTGCAGGTGGATGTAGAAGCTGCAGGTGGATGCAGGTGGATGCAGAAGCTGCAGGCGGATGCAGGTGGATGCAGAAGCTGCAGGCGGATGCAGAAGCTGCAGGTGGATGCAGAAGCTGCAGGTGGATGCAGAAGCTGCAGGTGGATGCAGAAGCTGCAGGTGGATGTAGAAGCTGCAGGTGGATGTAGAAGCTGCAGGTGGATGCAGAAGCTGCAGGTGGATGCAGAAGCTGCAGGTGGATGTAGAAGCTGCAGGTGGATGTAGAAGCTGCAGGCGGATGCAGAAGCTGCAGGCGGATGCAGAAGCTGCAGGTGGATGCAGAAGCTGCAGGTGGATGCAGAAGCTGCAGGTGGATGTAGAAGCTGCAGGTGGATGCAGGTGGATGCAGAAGCTGCAGGTGGATGCAGAAGCTGCAGGTGGATGTAGAAGCTGCAGGTGGATGCAGAAGCTGCAGGTGGATGCAGAAGCTGTAGAAGCTGCAGGTGGATGCAGAAGCTGCAGGCGGATGTAGAAGCTGCAGGTGGATGTAGAAGCTGCAGGTGGATGCAGAAGCTGCAGGTGGATGCAGAAGCTGCAGGTGGATGCAGGTGGATGCAGGCGGATGCAGAAGCTGCAGGCGGATGCAGAAGCTGCAGGTGGATGCAGAAGCTGCAGGTGGATGCAGAAGCTGCAGGTGGATGCAGGTGGATGCAGAAGCTGCAGGTGGATGCAGAAGCTGTAGAAGCTGCAGGTGGATGCAGAAGCTGCAGGTGGATGTAGAAGCTGCAGGTGGATGTAGAAGCTGCAGGTGGATGCAGGTGGATGCAGAAGCTGCAGGTGGATGCAGGTGGATGCAGAAGCTGCAGGTGGATGCAGAAGCTGCAGGTGGATGCAGGTGGATGCAGAAGCTGCAGGTGGATGTAGAAGCTGCAGGTGGATGCAGAAGCTGCAGGTGGATGTAGAAGCTGCAGGTGGATGCAGAAGCTGCAGGTGGATGCAGAAGCTGCAGGTGGATGTAGAAGCTGCAGGTGGATGTAGAAGCTGCAGGCGGATGCAGAAGCTGCAGGCGGATGCAGAAGCTGCAGGTGGATGCAGAAGCTGCAGGTGGATGCAGAAGCTGCAGGTGGATGCAGGTGGATGCAGAAGCTGCAGGTGGATGCAGAAGCTGTAGAAGCTGCAGGTGGATGCAGAAGCTGCAGGCGGATGCAGAAGCTGCAGGCGGATGCAGAAGCTGCAGGCGGATGCAGAAGCTGCAGGCGGATGCAGAAGCTGCAGGTGGATGCAGAAGCTGCAGGTGGATGCAGAAGCTGCAGGTGGATGCAGAAGCTGCAGGTGGATGCAGAAGCTGCAGGTGGATGCAGAAGCTGCAGGTGGATGCAGGTGGATGCAGAAGCTGCAGGTGGATGCAGAAGCTGCAGGTGGATGTAGAAGCGGCAGGCGGATGCAGAAGCTGCAGGTGGATGCAGAAGCTGCAGGTGGATGCAGAAGCTGCAGGCGGATGCAGAAGCTGCAGGTGGATGCAGAAGCTGCAGGTGGATGTAGAAGCTGCAGGTGGATGCAGGTGGATGCAGAAGCTGCAGGTGGATGCAGAAGCTGCAGGTGGATGCAGAAGCTGCAGGTGGATGCAGAAGCTGCAGGTGGATGCAGGTGGATGCAGAAGCTGCAGGTGGATGCAGGTGGATGCAGAAGCTGCAGGTGGATGCAGAAGCTGCAGGTGGATGTAGAAGCGGCAGGCGGATGCAGAAGCTGCAGGTGGATGCAGAAGCTGCAGGTGGATGCAGAAGCTGCAGGCGGATGCAGAAGCTGCAGGTGGATGCAGAAGCTGCAGGTGGATGTAGAAGCTGCAGGTGGATGCAGGTGGATGCAGAAGCTGCAGGTGGATGCAGAAGCTGCAGGTGGATGCAGAAGCTGCAGGTGGATGCAGAAGCTGCAGGTGGATGCAGGTGGATGCAGAAGCTGCAGGTGGATGTAGAAGCTGCAGGTGGATGCAGGTGGATGCAGAAGCTGCAGGTGGATGCAGAAGCTGCAGGTGGATGCAGAAGCTGAAGGTGGATGTAGAAGCTGCAGGTGGATGCAGGTGGATGCAGAAGCTGCAGGTGGATGTAGAAGCTGCAGGTGGATGCAGAAGCTGCAGGTGGATGCAGAAGCTGCAGGTGGATGCAGGTGGATGCAGAAGCTGCAGGTGGATGTAGAAGCTGCAGGTGGATGCAGAAGCTGCAGGTGGATGTAGAAGCTAGGTGGATGCAGAAGCTGCATGTGGATGTAGAAGCTGCAGGTGGATGTCAGAAGCTGCAGGTGGATGCAGGCGGATGCCAGAAGCTGCAGGTGGATGCAGAAGCTGCAGCGGATGCAGAAGCTGCAGATCTCCTCATGTTCTGTTAAACGCTCTCTGAGCTCCATAAAACATTTTTCTCTTTATTGTTTTATTCATTTCTAAATGATTCACAGAATAAAATCATTCTGATGTTTCCAACAGCAGAACCAGAACTCTTCAGCACCAGAACCCAGTCTGGAGTTCTGGTTTGATCCTTTCATTCAGTTCAAACTTCCTGTTGACATGCAGATCTGTTCAACCTGCAATGAAACGTTCTCATCTCCTTCAGCTCCTGATTGGACAGAATCTGCTTCAGAGGTCCAGTTGGTTCTGACTGCAGAGGATCGGGGAGCTGTGGAGGTGGGCAGAGAAAAGCTGTGCCCCCCCCAGAGACGGCTGCAGCGGGACAGATGGCGTCTGCGCGGCGGTCCGACATCGCCAACGTGATGCAGAAGCTGCAGAGTAAGTCTGACTCTTCGGGTTTTGCTGACTCGGACTTGGCTGCCTGCCAGCGTTCAGGCTGCAGAGGCTTCAGCACACGCCGTTCACCGCCGTCACGGCTCAGAAGCCACGCCCACTGCCGTGAGCTGCAGTGAAGGAGCGCAGACTGAACGGGGGGGGGGCGGGGTTCTGCCATGTTGGAGCCAGACATCGTCAATGAGCAGAGATCGTTGTTTCCATGGCAACCACTCCGACCAATCAGGAGTGAGCTTGTGGGAAGGCCACACCCCTACAGTCAAAGCAGGCTGCACAAAATCTGTCAATCAAATGTTTTGACCGTTGGAGGTGGGGCCGGCAGGCTCCGCCTACTCCTGCTGAACCATGTCACCATGGGGAGCGGGGCTTTCAGTGGCTCTGCCCCCCAGCGCCGGAAGCCCCTCCCCCCTGACCTCCAGATCTGGACTCACTCCCTCTTCATCTCCAGAACCAGAACCATCTTGTCTGTTTTCGTTTTTAACTTAACAGCCTGGCGACCCGCTCAGGGTAAGCCCCGCCTTCGCCCATCAGTGGGGTTAGGCTCCAGCACCCCCGCCACCCACCGCCGGAACTTTGATTATTACTATTACTGAGGATCTGATTGGTCCGTTTCTAACTTGAACTACAGAAAAATCATTTCAAAAATGTTTCAGATCCAGAAGGCGAGGAAACCCCCCTGAACCCCCCCGTCCCGGTCCTCCTCACGCTGGCGTTGACCGGGGGGCTCAGTGTCCTACTGACATGGAATCAAACCTACTATCTTTTGATAAGAGGTCAACCGCTCTACCCCTGGACCACATCAACAGACACTGGGAGTGAAGGCACAGCCGGAGATCGGGTTCCATTCAGATGAACAGCTGATGAGCCACAGATCCCTGTGCCAGGTTACCACGGCAACGGCTCTGAAACTCCTGCGGTTTTGCCCCGTTCCGCTCGTTTCTGTCGTCTGCTGCTCTCCCGGACCTACCGAGCCTGCAGCATTCTGGTTCTGTTCTGGTTCTGAGCATCAGAGCAGCAGCAGTTCTCCAGCGTGTGACATCAAACAAACAAGACCGCAAAATCCACAATGAGAAACAAAGAAAAACAAGTCGATTCATGGATTCAATACAATAAAAGTATCTTGGAACAGGTCCGTCTGCAACCGGACTGGAACCGGACTGGAACCGGACTGGAACCGGACTGGAACCGGACTGGAACCGGACTAGAACCGGACTGGAACCGGACTGGAACCGGACTGGAACCGGACTGGAACCGGACTGGAACCGGACGCTCTGCACACCTGCTGCTCTACAGGGAACCCCATTGAGAGAATGTTTGTCAGCACGCCGTCAGCACGCCGTCCCCAACACCACCGGGACACGCCCCTCTGAAGCGTTCTGGGGTTTATGGAAGTATTCAGTCACACGTGGAGATGTTAAACGTTACACGAAGGCGCCCTCTGGTGGATTTCTTCTGCTCCTGCAGCAGACCCCCCCCCCCCCCCCCCCCCCCTTCAGGAATAATGACTGAAAGAATAAAAACATAAACTCATTTTTTAAGCTCATCCTCAGACCTTCATCTCCTCCGCTCTCGTCTTCCTCTGATCTCCGGACGCTTCACTTCATTTCTGGGTCAGCAGACCAGGAAGAATAGAATTCTATTTTTAGCCCCAGCCTCTGGTTATGGGGGGTGGGGGGAGGTGCTGAGGGCGGGGTCTGAGGTTTCTTGGTTTCCAGAGTTAAGTCTCTGATCACTATCAGGAAATGTTTATGGACAAAGAGTTCAGAGCACAGGTGAGCCGACACCTGAGCACGGGTGAGCCGACACCTGAGCACAGGTGAGCCGACACCTGAGCACAGGTGAGCCGACACCTGGGCACAGGTGAGCTGACACCTGAGCACAGGTGAGCCGACACCTGAGCACAGGTGAGCCGACACCTGGGCACAGGTGAGCTGACACCTGAGCACGGGTGAGCCGACACCTGAGCACGGGTGAGCCGACACCGAGCCGACACCTGAACGCAAGAGGTGAGCCGACACACCTGAACACACAGTTGAGCCGACACCTGAGCACAGGTGAGCCGACACACCTGAGCACAAGGTGAGCCGACACCTGGGCAACAGGTGAGCTGACACCTGAGCACAGGTGAGCCGACACCTGAGCACAGGTGAGCCGACACCTGGGCACAGGTGAGCTGACACCTGAGCACCAGGTGAGCCGACACCCACACTGAGACACCCCCCGAGAAAGCACACAGCGATGAGCCAGAGCCCCCCCGACACCTGCACAGGTGAACAGAGCACAGAGGACAGATGAACAGGTGAGCAACATGTTGACACAACCATGAGCAAGGTACACACCACAGAATGTAACACAACCACACATGTACACAACCACAAATGTACACAACTACACGTGTACACAACCACACATGTACACAACTACACATGTACACAACTACACATGTACACAACTACACATGTACACAACCACAAATGTACACAACTACACATGTACACAACTACACATGTACACAACTACACATGTACACAAACCACACATGTACACACCACAAAATGTACACAACCACACATGTACACAACCTACACATGTACACAACTACACATGTACACACAACCACACATGTACACAACCACAAATGTACACAACCACACATGTACACAACTACACATGTACACAACTACACATGTACACAACCACAAATGTACACAACCACACATGTACACAACTACACATGTACACAACTACACATGTACACAACTACACATGTACACAACCACACATGTACACAACCACAAATGTACACAACCACACATGTACACAACTACACATGTACACAACTACACATGTACACAACCACAAATGTACACAACCACACATGTACACAACTACACATATACACAACTACACATGTACACAACCACACATGTACACAACCACACATGTACACAACTACACATGTACACAACTACACATATACACAACTACACATGTACACAACCACACATGTACACAACCACAAATGTACACAACTACACATATACACAACTACACATATACACAACTACACATGTACACAACCACAAATGTACACAACCACACATGTACACAACCACACATGTACACAACTACACATGTACACAACTACACATATACACAACTACACATGTACACAACCACACATGTACACAACCACAAATGTACACAACTACACATATACACAACTACACATATACACAACTACACATGTACACAACCACAAATGTACACAACCACACATGTACACAACTACACATATACACAACTACACATGTACACAACCACACATGTACACAACCACAAATGTACACAACTACACATGTACACAACCACACATGTACACAACCACACATGTACACAACTACACATGTACACAACTACACATGTACACAACCATACATGTACACAACTACACATGTACACAACTACACATGTACACAACCACACATGTACACAACCACAAATGTACACAACTACACATGTACACAACCACAAATGTACACAACTACACATGTACACAACTACACATGTACACAACCACAAATGTACACAACTACACATGTACACAACCACAAATGTACACAACCACACATGTACACAACCACAAATGTACACAACTACACATGTACACAACTACACATGTACACAACCACAAATGTACACAACTACACATGTACACAACTACACATGTACACAACTACACATGTACACAACCATACATGTACACAACTACACATATACACAACTACACATGTACACAACTACACATGTACACAACCACACATGTACACAACCACAAATGTACACAACTACACATGTACACAACTACACATGTACACAACCACAAATGTACACAACTACACATGTACACAACTACACATGTACACAACTACACATGTACACAACCATACATGTACACAACTACACATGTACACAACTACACATGTACACAACCACACATGTACACAACCACAAATGTACACAACTACACATGTACACAACCACAAATGTACACAACTACACATATACACAACTACACATATACACAACTACACATGTACACAACTACACATATACACAACCACAAATGTACACAACCACAAATGTACACAACCACACATGTACACAACCACAAATGTACACAACTACACATATACACAACCATACATGTACACAACCACACATGTACACAACCACAAATGTACACAACCACACATGTACACAACCACACATGTACACAACCACACATGTACACAACCACCCATGTACACAACCACACATGTACACAACCACAAATGTACACAACTACACATGTACACAACTACACATGTACACAACTACACATGTACACAACTATACATATACATAACTACACATGTACACAACAACACATGTACACAACCACAAATGTACACAACCACACATGTACACAACTACACATGTACACAACCATACATGTACACAACCACAAATGTACACAACCACACATGTACACAACTACACATGTACACAACCACACATGTACACAGCCACAAATGTACACAACTACACATGTACACATGTACACAACTACACATGTACACAACCACACATGTACACAACCACACATGTACACAACAACACATGTACACAACTACACATGTACACAACTACACATATACAAAACTACACATGTACACAACCACACATGTACACAACCACACATGTACACAACCACACATGTACACAACAACACATGTACACAACCACACATGTACACAACCACAAATGTACACATGTACACAACTACACATATACACAACTACACATGTACACAACTACACATGTACACAACCATACATGTACACAACTACACATTTACACAACTACACATGTACACAACTACACATGTACACAACCACACATGTACACAACCACAAATGTACACAACTACACATGTACACATGTACACAACTACACATGTACACAACCACACATGTACACAACAACACATGTACACAACCACCCATGTACACAACCACAAATGTACACAACTACACATGTACACAACTACACATATACACAACTACACATGTACACAACTACACATGTACACAACCACAAATGTACACAACTACACATGTACACAACTACACATATACACAACTACACATATACACAACCACCCATGTACACAACCACAAATGTACACAACAACACATGTACACAACCACACATGTACACAACCACACATGTACACAACCACAAATGTACACAACTACACATGTACACAACTACACATATACACAACTACACATGTACACAGCTACACATGTACACAACCATACATGTACACAACCACACATGTACACAACTACATATGTACACAACCACACATGTACACAACCACAAATGTACACAACTACACATATACACAACTACACATATACACAACTACACATGTAGACAACTACACATATACACAACCACAAATGTACACAACCACAAATGTACACAATCACACATGTACACAACCACAAATGTACACAACTACACATATACACAACCATACATGTACACAACCACACATGTACACAACCACAAATGTACACAACCACACATGTACACAACCACACATGTACACAACCACCCATGTACACAACCACCCATGTACACAACCACAAATGTACACAACTACACATGTACACAACTACACATGTACACAACTACACATGTACACAACCACACATGTACACAACCACAAATGTACACAACTACACATATACACAACTACACATATACACAACTACACATGTACACAACCACACATATACACAACCACAAATGTACACAACCACACATGTACACAACTACACATATACACAACCACACATGTACACAACCACAAATGTACACAACCACACATGTACACAACCACACATGTACACAACCACAAATGTACACAACTACACATGTACACAACCACAAATGTACACAACCACCCATGTACACAACCACAAATGTACACAACCACAAATGTACACAACTACACATGTACACAACTACACATGTAAACAACCACACATGTACACAACTACACATGTAAACAACCACACATGTACACAACCACCCATGTACACAACCACACATGTACACAACCACACATGTACACAACCACACATGTACACAACCACACATGTACACAACTACACATGTACACAACTACACATGTAAACAACCACACATGTACACAACCACCCATGTACACAACCACCCATGTACACAACCACCCATGTACACAACCACACATGTACACAACTACACATGTACACAACTACACATGTAAACAACCACACATGTACACAACCACCCATGTACACAACCACCCATGTACAGAACCACACATGTACACAACCACAAATGTACACAACCACACATGTACACAACCACCCATGTACACAACCACACATGTACACAACCACAAATGTACACAACCACCCATGTACACAACCACAAATGTACACAACCACACGTGTACACAACCACCCATGTACAGAACCACACATGTACACAACCACACATGTACACAACCACCCATGTACACAACCACACATGTACACAACCACCCATGTACACAACCACCCATGTACACAACCACACATGTACACAACCACACATGTACACAACCACCCATGTACAGGACCACACATGTACACAACCACAAATGTACACAACCACCCATGTACACAACCACAAATGTACACAACCACCCATGTACACAACCACCCATGTACACAACCACAAATGTACACAACCACAAATGTACACAACCACCCATGTACACAACCACAAATGTACACAACCACAAATGTACACAACCACCCATGTACAGAACCACACATGTACACAACCACACATGTACACAACCACCCATGTACACAACCACACATGTACACAACCACCCATGTACACAACCACCCATGTACACAACCACACATGTACACAACCACACATGTACACAACCACCCATGTACAGGACCACACATGTACACAACCACAAATGTACACAACCACCCATGTACACAACCACAAATGTACACAACCACCCATGTACACAACCACCCATGTACACAACCACAAATGTACACAACCACCCATGTACACAACCATACATGTACACAACTACACATGTACACCCACCCATGTACACAACTACACATGTACACAACCATACATGTACACAACCACACATGTACACAACTACACATGTACACAACCACACATGTACACACACACACGTACACAACTACACATGTACACAACCACAAATGTACACAACCACAAATGTACACAACCACCCATGTACACAACCACCCATGTACACAACCACACATGTACACAACTACACATGTACACAACCACCCATGTACACACACACATGCACACACACACGCTCAAACAGCTTAAATCCGGAGGATGCAGTCGTTGCTGTGACATCATCGTGTGCACGGAGCTGATTGGTGGAGTGTCCTCCCAGCTGATGAGGAGGGGGGCTGGTAGCATCCTCACTAGCATGGCCCGTCCTGATTGGAAACCAGCAGGAAGGAGGAAGGTCGGATTAGTTTGCGTCCTCTGTGGTGGCGCTCCAGCCCCCACACCTCCCCCTCCCTCAGAGCGGCAGCGGGATGGCTCACTATGTGGACCCCGCAGTCAGGAGGACCTCCATCAACCTGGTGACGGGCTTCTTTCAGTATCTGCGCGGTGAGTCTGCGGCCGCACGCTCGGCTGCATCTGCTGCGGCGGACGCCCCGTTATGATGCGCGGGTCATGTGACCTGTCTGTGTTTGTGAAGGTGATGCTGGAAAATGGCTGCTCCGTTCACAGAACGGCTTTGTTGCTCGAGCTGCATAATGCATGAGGAGGGGGGCCGCTGTGGGGGGGTGGGGGGCTGCTCACACGGGGCAGAAAACAAACTCCAGGATGAGGGGGACCCCCCCCCCCTCCTGCTGGTTGGATCAGAAACAGAAGCTCTGGGATCTGAGCCTGCAGCCTCTGATGAGAAGAACCAAACATGGAATTCTATCATATGTTCTGATGTTCTGATGAGAAGAACCAAACATGGAATTCTATCATATGTTCTGATGTTCTGATGAGAAGAACCAAACATGGAATTCTATCATATGTTCTGATGTTCTGATGAGAAGAACCAAACATAGAATTCTTTCATATGTTCTGATGAGTGAAGGTCACGTCACATGTTCCATTCTGCAGAATTACTCCATCATGAACGGACAAAGACCTTTTCATTGTTGGAAATCTCATTTTCTGAGAATAGAATCAAATATCTGAAGTTCTGACCATTAAAGTCATGAGTTCCTCGTGTCAGAAGACTAGATCAGATTAGATCAGATCAGATTAGATCAGATCAGGTGACGAGCTCTGACGTGACGTGTGTCTCTGCAGACGAGCAGGAGGCCGTGCAGAAGAGAACCTTCACCAAATGGATCAACTCACATCTGGCAAAGGTCAGTCTGTCTCTGAGGGGGGGGCACCATGACCAGCCTCCCCCCCCCCCCCCCCCCACACACACACTGAACTGTTACCCCTCCCATCATTATAGACTGGATTTCATGTCTGAGATTGACGTTTCTTTCTGAGTGTCACATGACACGTGTGCGTGTGTGTACGTGCACCCCTGTGTGTGTGTACGTGCGTGTGTGTACGTGCGTGCGTGCGTGCGTGTACGTGTGTGTGTGTGCATGCGTGTATTGTATCTGCGTCTGTTCCCGGTCCTGGAGGGGCAGATGGAGAGCCGGCGGGTGACGACCGATTCCTGCAGGAACCTGGATCCTAAAACAAACTTCCTGTCCCGCCGCCCGTCACGCTCACTGCAACAGCAAACATGAGACCCCGCCCCCTTTTCTCCGTTCTTCACCTGTCCGTTCCTTCCTGCAGCACCAGCCTCCTCTGGAGATGAAGGACATGTTCGAGGACATGAAGGACGGGCTGAAGCTTCTGGCTCTGCTGGAGGTTCTGTCCGGACAGAGGCTGGTGAGGACTTCTCTGACCTCTGACCTCCAAACAAGGAGGAAATCTCTGAGGAGATGAAAAGAGAGGAAGAGCTTTCAGACGATCTGTTCTGAACGCTGCAGCTTTAGCTTCAGTCTCCACATTCTTCAAATGTTTACATGTTTATGTTTGGTCAAAATCAGACGAGTTAGAAAAACGTTCAGGAGAACATCAGGATAAAATGATCTGAACAACCATGACTTTATGGTTAGAACAGGAAGTCGGGGGGGTAGGAGAGGGGATGGAGGTGGTAGATACTTTCAGATTGAAACAGTCATCAGTTATAGTTCATGTGTCAGCACACGTATGTTCAGAAACAGAGACAGTCTTCTGGTCCTGCAGCCCTGTGAACAAGGACGGCACCTGAAGAGGATCCACTGGCTCTCCAACATCAGCACGGCTCTGAAGTTCCTGGAGGGTAGAAAGGTAAGACGGGAACAGCCGGAATCCCATCATGCACTGCTCTGAAGGGGTTTGCAGAGAATGGGTTTACACTGTAGACTCCTCCTCGGCAGACTCCTCCTCCGTAGAGTCCTCCTCTGTAGACTCCTCCTCTGTAGACTCCTCCTCCGTAGACTCCTCCTCTGTAGAGTCCTCCTCTGTAGACTCCTCCTCCGTAGACTCCTCCTCTGTAGACTCCTCCTCTGTAGACTCCTCCTCCGTAGACTCCTCCTCCGTAGACTCCTCCTCCGTAGACTCCTCCTCTGTAGACTCCTCCTCTGTAGACTCCTCCTCTGTAGACTCCTCCTCTGTAGAGTCCTCCTCCATCGACTCCTCCTCTGTAGACTCCTCCTCTGTAGACTCCTCCTCCGTAGACTCCTCCTCCGTAGACTCCTCCTCTGTAGACCTCTCCTCCGTAGACCCCTCCTCTGTAGACTCCTCCTCCGTAGACTCCTCCTCCGTAGACTCCTCCTCTGTAGACCCCTCCTCCGTAGACTCCTCCTCCATAGACTCCTCCTCCATAAGACTTCCTCTTTCATTTCAGAATCACAGAGAAAGTTTTTTAAAGTATTTTGTAGAACTTTTCTATTTTGAGAAGTTGTCAGTGCAGTTTCAGATCTCAAGTGAAACTTGGGAGGGTTCAAAGGCGGAGCCTCAGTGAACCCCCCCGATCTGCTTTATTTAGTGACGTCTGAGCTGTAGCTCACATGGACCTGCTGCTCCTGCAGACGTCAGTGGAACAAAGATGTTTCTGAACCTCCAGGTTCTGGTCTCATACCCATCAAATGCAGTAAAATGGAGATCCAGAAATCCAGGGAAGATGATGGAATGTTGATCTCCATCTGTGGTCCTCCGGGTCGGTCTGAGCCGCTCCGTCAGAACCTTCTCTGCAGAGGGATCTGCTGCGATCGTTACATAACCCTCCATGCAGCCGCTGTCCTACTTTCATTCAGCGCCGTGACACTGGCGACCTTCTGTCACGTGATCCTCCAGCCCAGGCTTTCAGGACCTGCAGGCAGTTTAGGGTCTGATCCGGATCTGGATCCTGCAGATCAGGATGATATCACAGTGAAGGACTTCTCCTCAATAATCACTCTGATGATTCTTCTGGATTTCTGTTTCAGTCATCTGGTGAAACCATTCAGCCCTCCACGTGTCACCATCAGAACTTTGCACCCACGGACGAACTGTGGCAGACGGACGACCACGTCACACTCGTCCTTCGCCAGGGTTGATCTGGACCATCATCCTCTACTTCCAGGTAGGAAGGAGCTTTCATGTTGGAGGAATGGAGTTAAATGAGAAGATCCGTTTCCAGAGGAATTCACCCCAGACCCCCCTCCCCTCCCAGCGGTGGAGCAGAGAGGCCCCGCCCACAGCGTATTCTGTCCGTCACAAATACCATCTTTGTTGAACGACGTTTTCATCTGCTCGCTGTGATTTCCACAAAGAAAACGTTTTCATTTTTCACATTCTTCATCTACAGCTTCAGTTTGACGATGACGGTCAGAAAACGCCGTACGCCATTGGTCAGATCAAACGTGAACAGTCAGGAAACGCCGTACGCCATTGATCAGATCAAACAGTCGATTTCTGGTGCATTGCATAAAGGATCAGATGTGTTAAACCCCCCATGAACTCTGCGCTGCCCTCTGGTGGAGCGTGGCTGCATGACGGATAAGAATCAAGTTTTGTAGAACCCGAGTTTGGATCCGATTGATGTTCTGCCGCCGCTCAGAACAGGAAGTGTCTAACCCTCCGGTTCGGGTTCTGCTGCGCAGAGCTGACGACAGCTGACCTGCCGGCGCTCCAGGCGCTCTCCACCAGCAGCTCGTCTGTGGACAGCCTCACCAGCTCGGAGACAGGAAGTCCTCCCATGAAGAGGAAGGTCGTGCACAAGTTCCAGGGGAACGCCAAGAAGCTCCTGCTCAGATGGGTGCAGAGCACGGCGGCCGGGTACGCCCTGGTCAGGTCAGGCTGTCCGGCGCCGCCCTGCCACGCCGCTCACGCCGCTCTGCTGTTTCAGGCACCACGGAATCGAGGTGAGAGACTTCGGCCCCAGCTGGCGTGACGGCGTGGCCTTCCAGTCCATGGTGCACGCCATCAGGCCGGACCTGGTGGACATGGAGGAGGCGCGGCGGAGGAGCAACAGGGAGAACTTGGAGGAGGCCTTCTCACTGGCAGAGAACCAGCTGGGAATACCACGACTGCTGGATCCTGAAGGTCACATGATCTCTGAATGCTTTCAAAGTTCTGTTGAGGTTCTGAAGGAGAAGAGCGCCTCCTGCAGGGCTGTTCTCCTCCTTCTCCTGCTGGCTGTAAGCTGAGGCTGTTGCTGTCTGCAGACGTGGACGTTGACAAACCGGACGAGAAGTCCATCATGACCTACGTGGCCCAGTTCCTGAAGCAGTACCCCAATCCGGGCCCGTCCGGACAGGTAGGTCCTGCGGCAGGTCCAGGTCCTGGAACTGGATCCAGAGCAGAACCGGTTCTGGATCCGGACCCTTTGATCTCTCCTCCTGCCTGTGTTCACGTGCACGCTCTTCTCCTCCTCCTCTTTCTGCCGCTCCGTCTCTCTGCCAGTTCGGTCCTCACAATCTAGAGCTGATGCTGGAGGTGAGTCCGGAGCGGTCCGGTCCGGTCCGACCCGTCCCAGCCGCACATGGAGTGAAGTCTGAATGTTTGACCCACAGAGAGAGGAGAGGAAGCTGCTGAGGGAGCTGAAGGTCTTCCTGGACCAGCTGGAGAAGGACGTGCTGCGGGCCCAGGGATCCGACGGGAACCTGTCCGACAAGTACCAGGTGGGCGGGGTCAGGTGGGCGGGGTCAGGTGAGGGTCAGAAGGGCTGCTTCAAACCGCTCTGCTCTGTCCCGCAGGTCTTCAAGAGCTTCCAGGTGCAGTTTGAGATGAAGAAGAAGCAGGCGGAGCCGCTGCTGCAGCCGCGCCAGCCGGACGGGAAACTGTCGGCGGACCAGGCGCTGGTCCGACAGGCCTGGGACCACGTGTCCGCCAGGGTACCGACCCGTTCATACCTTCACCCTAACCCTAACACGCGTCAGGGACACGCCCCCTCGCGTGGCCATGTCCCGCCCCCGAGAGGCATATACCGCACCGTGATTGGTTGGATCGTCAGTATGAGCACCAACATGAAACTGAAGTATTAAAGCGGGGCCGGAACATATAGTCTCATGCGGCCCGCGGGCCGACCGTTTGAGCCCAGATTAAACCGGATCATTCCAGTTCCAGAGCTAACTCTGATCTCTGCAGCTGCTGGACTGGCACACCCATCTGGACCGGTCTCTGCCGGGCCCTCTGGGGGCCATCGGGGCCTGGCTCCACAGGGCGGAGGCGGCTCTGAGGGAGGACTTCCCGCTCCACCACGCGGCCGAGGAGACGGCCGACGTCCTGCACCGGAAGCTGCAGCAGCACCAGGTGAGCTCTCGGTTGCGGCTTCCTGTTCTGGAGAGCGGGGGCCTCACCGGAACCGTTTGGGTTCCAGGACGTGCTGAAGAACCTGGAGGCGCACAGGCGGACCTTCCGGCAGATCCACAGGGACCGGTCCGTCAACGGGGTTCCGGTTCCTCCGGAGCAGCTCCAGGACATGGCGGAGCGGTACGACCTCCGAGAGTCGGCCTCGCCGCGCGGCAGAAACGCTGACCGCCGTCTCACCCCCCAGGTTCAACTTCCTGTCTGCACACTCGCACTCTCACCTGATACAACTGGAATTCTGGGAGATGAAGTACCGGCTGACGGCGTTCCTGCTGCTGGCCGAGTCCAAGCTGAAGTCCTGGATCATCAAGTACGGCCGGCGGGACTCTGTGGAGCTGCTGCTGCGCGGCTACCTGGTGAGGGGGGTCTGAGGGGGGTGTGAGGGGGGGTGAGGGGGTCTGAGGGTCTGAGGGGGGTGAGGGGGGTCTGAGGGGGGGTCTGAGGGGGGTCTGAGGGGGGGTGAGCGCAGGGGGGTCTGAGGGGGTCTGAGGGGGGGTGAGGGGGGTCTGAGGGGGGGTGAGGGGGGTCTGAGGGGGGTCTGAGGGGGTCTGAGGGGGGTCTGAGGGAGGTCTGAGGGGGGTTCTGAGGGGGGTCTGAGGGGGGTCTGAGGGGGGTGAGCGGGGTCTGAGGGGGTCTGAGGGGTCTGAGGGGGTCTGAGGGGGGTCTGAGGGGGGGTGAGGGGGGTCTGAGGGGGGTCTGAGGGGTTTGAGGGGGTCTGAGGGGTCTGAGGGGGTTCTGAGGGGGTCTGAGGGGGGTCTGAGGGGGTCTGAGGGGGGGTGAGGGGGTCTGAGGGGGGGTCTGAGGGGGTCTGAGGGGGTTCTGAGGGGGTCTGAGGGGAGGTTTGAGGGGGGGTTTGAGGGGGTCTGAGGGGTCTGAGGGGGTCTGAGGGCGTCTGAGGGGTCTGAGGGCGTCTGAGGGGGTGAGGGGGGGTCTGAGGGAGTCTGACGGTCTCCTGATGCCTGCAGACCTTCACTGAGGGCCAGCGGTTCTTCGAGCAGTACGAGGTCATCTTCGCGGCGCTGCAGCAGACCGCCTGGCCGCCGCCAGGAGGCCTGAACGTTGTCCCCATCGGTGCGGTGCACGGGGAGCAGGGACTTCTCCGGAGACCTGCTGACACCACTGGATCGCGGGCAAGCACACGACCGAAACGAAGCCGCAGGAAGTTCCCTGATCGAGGCGTGCAGTGGAGGACGGATGGCGCCGGAGGTGCGCAGCAGCGCGATGCTGCCCTGAGGTGATCGGGAACTGGAGAGCGGCCCGGCCCCAGGTGGCCCTGGGGAGCTCGGCCCCTTCATCCAAGTCAAACACGTTGAGGCCTTCGCCGTGACCTTCTGCCGAGGCGGGCCGCCGGACCGCCAGACTACGAACTATCGCTGGTTCCTTTAAAGTGCAAAATGGGAATGAAGCAGTAATGCCTATCCCTATGAAGTCGCGGCACTTTTCATGTGCCGCCGCCGCGCGTCCAGCCGCTCCTCGACCGCTAACCCTCTCCCGCTCTGCAGTACGCCCGAGCGGACGAGGTGGACAAGCTCCGGCAGGACTACCAGGACGGCATGAACACGCTGAAGATGTTCCTGGACGCCACCGACGTGAAGATGAGCGCCGCCGTGCAGGTGTCCTTCCTGAACGTGCGCGCGTTCGTGCAGGACGTGGAGGTAGGAGGAGCTTCCGTCCGGCTCCGGCGGCGGGGTGACGTCACGCCGCATCTCCGAACTCTCTGCAGGAAATCAAGCAGAAGGTCCCGGCCATGGAGGCGGCGTGCCGGGCGGCGGCCCGCACGGCGCAGCTGCTGAGCAAAGACGCGCCGCAGGAGGAGCTGCAGCAGATGGCGGCCGGGATGGCGTCCATCAAGGAGCAGCTCAGCAAGGTCTGCGGCCCCGTGGGGGGGTCGGGGGGGCCGCGGCCCTGGGGGGGTCCTCTGACGTGCGCTGCCGTCCTCAGATCAGGGAGGGGTGTCCGCCGCTGCTCCGGGAGGCTCAGGCGCTGCTGCCCCCCCTGGAGGAGACGGAGAAGAACATCAGCGGCTTCTACCAGGCGCTGGAGAAGGCCGGCGGCATCACCGGCGCCGGCCGGCCGGGGGGGGCCTCCGACTTCAGGCAGAAGTGTCAGGTGGGGCGGGGCGGCGGGAGCGCGGCTCCTCCCGCAGAGGAGGCTCTGACGGCGTCTCCTCCTCCTGCAGGAGCTGGCGACCTTCACCCACAGCTGCAGGACGTGTCTGACGGTGATCGAGCGGAACCACCAGAGCGTCCAGAGGAGCGTGAGCGGCAGCGCGGCGCTGCGCCACCTGGACCTGGGCCTGCTGCAGCGGCGGGTGTCCGAGCTGCAGACCGCCTCGCAGGTGAGCGTCCTCCCTCCCCTCTGCTGCGACCGCCGCCGCCCGCCGCCCGCCACAACCGCGTCTCTGTGTTCAGAACATGATCAGGGAGTCCACGGAGTGGAGGAGGCACGAGGAGGCCAACAGCGACCTCCTCGGGAGGTTCGAGGAGTCCCGAGCAGAGCTGGAGAAGGTCCTGAAGTCGGCCCAGAGCTGCATGACGGAGCGAGGAGAGCCGGAGGATCTGCTGAGGAAGCACGCGGTCGGACGAGCTCTCAGCCACGCCCACGCAGGACGGAGGAGGCGTGGTCTAACCCGTCTCTGTGGTTCCTGCAGGACTTCTTCCAGCAGCTGGATCCACGAGTTCTGAACTCCTTCCTGAAGGCGTGCGACGAGCTGACGGACATCCTGCCTGAAGAGGAGCAGCAGGCGCTGCAGGAGACGGTCAGGAAGCTGCACAAACGCTGGAAGGTCAGAGGTCAAGGACTCACACATCAGGAGTTCATGGATGTTGGATTTGCTGCTGAACTGCTCCTTCATCCTCAGGACGTGCAGACCGACGCCCCGCTGCACCTGCTGCGCCTGCAGGTGGAGGCCGAGAGGAGCCGGCTGGAGCTCTCCCTGCAGGAGATCCAGGCGGAGCTGACCAGGGAGAACCGCCACCTGGTCGGGGTAGGAAGCGAGCGTCTCCTGAAGGAGCACCGGGTGAGTCTGGACCCAGAGGTCCTCAGACGTTCCGGAGCAGCAGAACTCAGCGTCTGCCGTCCGCCTCCAGAGCTTCTTCGGGGAGAAGAGCCCCCTGTCCCAGTGTGAGAAGAGGCTGCAGCTCATGGACCAGCTCTGCCAGAAGCTCCCTGAGGAGGACTCCGCCCACCGCACCCTGCAGAGCGCCAGGAAGGAGTTCGGCGAGGTCCAGACGGAGGTCCAGAGCACGCGGCTGAAGCTCCTGCAGCACCAGGACAAATGGAAGGACTACAACAAAAGGTGCAGGGGGGGGGCATCGTGTTCTGATTGGCTGCTGACCTCGTCAATCATGCTCCTCCTCCTGCTGGTCAGATCAGATCTTTGCTTCCACAGACACACGCGGTGTGTGAAAGGGGGAGGAGCCTCAGTCAGCTGCTGTTGTCAGAGACAGAATGTGTGCAGAGGCGCCTCAGTGAAAGGACTCACCCCCACCCCCACCCCCACCCCCACCCCTCCACCTGCACAGGTACGCCGAGCTGTCCTGCTGGCTCATCTCCAAGGAGAGCCAGCTGAGGCTCCTGAGGAACCGAGCTAGCGACCCCAGGAAGTACGGTCAGGTGAAGACCGCCATCACGGTGAGTCCTGCTGCAATCCGCTCCAATCTGGGGTCTACGGGACTCTGAACCCCCGCCCCATCGAGCAGGAGCTGAGGAACGAGGCGGAGCTTCAGGAGGCCAACCTGGGCTGGCTGAAGACCCGCATGTCCGATCTGATCGAGGTGTCTGCCCACGAAGACGCCCAGCGGGAAGGGGGGGCGCTGACCAAGCTGTCTGCAGACTTTAAGGGTCTGGTGGCGTCTCTGTCAGAGGTGGGTTCTCCTGACGGCCCGCGGGTTCTTCTGAGGTTCTGTTCCAGCCGCCATGGGCCGGAGCTCTCCAGGTTCTGCTTTTAGATGTCTTAGTTTATCTCCCGACTACGCACGTGCGCGTCATGCTGTGCACGTCATGCTGTGCACGTCGTCCCGTGCACGTCCTGTGCACCTCCCCCCCCTCAGCTTGTGACTCCTCCGTGTCCGTCTTCAGGCTGAGAAGACGCTGCTGACCACGGGCGACTGCGTTCAGTTCAGGGAGGAGGTCCAGACCACGCTGGAGGACCTGGTCCAGGCCCAGAAGGAGGTGCAGGCTGAAGCCTCCCAGATCCTGGACTCCTCGGACCCCAGAGAGGCGCAGCAGCTGCTGCTGGCCCAGCAGGTGCGGCCGGACGGTGGGAGCCTCAGAGGAGCCGAGCGCTTCAGCACTGACTCTGTCTGTCCCGCAGCAACGCCTGAAGCGACTGCGGATGAAGAGGAGGGACGTCCAGCAGCTGCTCTGCAGAGGCCAGCAGCTGCAGGTGGAGGAGGGGCTGGGGGGGGCGGTGCAGCAGGACCTGCAGACGTTGGAGAACAGCCTCAGCAGGATGGAGCAGAGCGCCGACTCGCAGGAGCAAAGCCTGGAGGTGAGACGTGGGGATGGGGGGCGGGGGGCAGCAGGCTCTGGAGGGGGGTTTTAGAGGGTCTCAGTTCTGAAGGTTTCTGTACCTCCAGGAGAATCTTTAGTGGTGTAACTCTGTGCATGTGCACGTGCACCCCCGCTGCAGGTGTGACAGCAGCAGGTGACCCTCTAACAGACCCCTCCTGCACAGGTGACCCTCTAACAGACCCCTCCTGCACAGGTGACCCTCTAACAGACACCTCCTGCACAGGTGACCCTCTAACAGACCCCTCCTACACAGGTGACCCTCTAACAGACACCTCCTACACAGGTGACCCTCTAACAGACCCCTCCTGCACAGGTGACCCTCTAACAGACCCCTCCTGCACAGGTGACCCTCTAACAGACCCCTCCTGTACAGGTGACCCTCTAACAGACCCCTCCTGCACAGGTGACTCTCTAACAGACACCTCCTGCACAGGTGACCCTCTAACAGACCCCTCCTGCACAGGTGACCCTCTAACAGACCCCTCCTGCACAGGTGACTCTCTAACAGACACCTCCTGCACAGGTGACCCTCTAACAGACCCCTCCTGCACAGGTGACTCTCTAACAGACACCTCCTGCACAGGTGACCCTCTAACAGACCCCTCCTGTACAGGTGACCCTCTAACAGACCCCTCCTGCACAGGTGACCCTCTAACAGACCCCTCCTGCACAGGTGACCCTGGCAGCCTGGCAGCAGCACCGCGACCAGCAGGAGGCGGTGCAGGCCTTCGTCCTGCGAGCGCGCTCCTCCACGGACAGAGAGCTGAACTTCAGCAGCCCGGAGAGTCTGGAGGTGGAGCTGGACCAGACCAGAGTGAGTCCACCGGTCCACAGGTGCGGGGGGGGGGCGTCTGCGGCGCCGCTCACCGCTCACGTCTTCCAGATGCTGCTGAAGCAGAGCGAAGCCGAAGCTCTGCACACCAAGACCTTGCTGAAGAGAGCCGCCGAAATCCAGCTGAGCCCCCAGAACCGGACCCTGCTGGGGCAGCAGGCCCACGGCCTCCGGGAGCAGGTGGAGCAGGCGGAGGCCCGGCTGAAGGAGGAGTAAGGTCTCGTGCGCCCCTGCATGTGTGGCTCTTCTGCACGGAGCTGACCTCTGACCTCTGCTTCAGCCTGGAGCTCCTGACGGACATGAAGCTGCAGTGGGACGACTTCTCTGCAGACTTCAGGAGCTTCTCCCTCTGGATCTCAGAGACGGAGCAGCAGCTGGAGGACGCCAGAGCCTCTGCCGCGCCGCTGCAGGAGCAGATGCAGACGCTCAAGGTACGGGGCCCTGTGGGGGGGTGTATGGAGAGGCGGGGCGTCCTCGTCGTCCACAGGGCGGTTGTCTGGGGCATGGGGCGGGTCACTCTCACTCGTACCTGGGGCGGGGGGATGCTCGGAACTGCCGGGTGGTGGTGGGTTGCTCTTCTGGGGCCGGGGGGGCTCCCTGGGGGTGGGGCCTCGCGTTGGCCCTCCCTCTTCTGGCTGGGCTGGGGTGTGTCTTGGTCCGGGTGTTTGGCGGGATCGCCCGGCAGGCGGATTCTCTCCGTGGCTCCATGGCGAGTGTTGGGGGGTCCCGGCTGCTGCTGCTGCCCCGGCGGGGGGTCGGGGCACGTCGATGGCCGGGTGCTCCCCCCCTTAAACACTCACCTGAGCACAGGTGTCAGCAGCAGCTGTATTGTTACATTTAGACTAGTTTAAATGTGGAGAATATTTCAACCAACAGGTGTGTGTGTAGACAGGCCCCGCCCATTCCAGTACCTGCACC
This sequence comes from Oryzias javanicus, assembly GCA_003999625.1. Lineage (NCBI taxonomy): Eukaryota > Metazoa > Chordata > Actinopteri > Beloniformes > Adrianichthyidae > Oryzias > Oryzias javanicus. The sequence goes on from CM012458.1 coordinate 25,928,106, forward strand.
TGGTTGTTTTAGGATTTTTTAAACTAATGTCAGAGAAATTCCTGAGTTTTTATCTGTTGTATTTCTTTCAAGCATTTCTGGGTTAAAACTTCTTGTAAAAAAATATAAATTTTCCTCTAAATGTTGAAAAAAAACGTATGGAGGAGAACTTCCCCGCTGTCCTGAAACTATTAGACAGACGTTAACCAGCTGGTTAAGTAGAGATTACTCCGTTCATGGTGGGATACTTCTAACTGAAGCAGAAGGTCCAGAACGTCCAGAAGGTCCAGAGCGTCCAGAACGTCCAGAGCGTCCCGTGTTTCACTAAAACTCAATGTTCTGGTAAAATTCTGTGGAAAACCCAATCAAGTTCTGCAGCTGGAGGAGGAGTAGATGTTTGATTGTTTTTAATCAGGTTTTAAATGGATCAAAGGATTTCTTGAGGATCCTGAAACTTTCGGAGATATTTTCCTAAACTCTTTCTTTGCTCATTCAGAGGTCTGCATCTTGGACTGAAATGTCTTCTTCCTGTGAGATCAGCTGATTTTCACCTGCAGCCTCTGTAATGCTGGACTCTTGTGATCAAACACAACTTTTCTCCTCACAATCACATATTTTGGAGCAATTGTTACACAAAAACAAAACTTTAGTTTTACTGAACTGCTTTGTCAATAAAGTTATTCACAGTAAATCAATGATTTGATGGGAAACCGCCGTGAAGGTTTTTAATGCAAATACAATGTTGTTGGGCCTCAGACGCGAGCAGCTTAATTCTACATTATATATGTTTAACAGCACAAAATGTAAAATGTGAAGACTTCAACTCAAACATGGACTTTTGAGGGAACTGGTCTGTTGGTACGAAGATCCAGTTCTATTATTATTCAAACCCTAAACGCAAACATAGATGGTCGTATTTAGATAGAAACAAAGAATTTTTATTCTAGATTGTATATAGATATTATCTTGTAGAAAATGATATCAATCATTTCTTCCATCCGTCCGCCCCTCCCTCCCTCCCTCTTTCGCTTCATCCGGGACCGGGTCGGGGGGGCAGCAGCCTAAGCAAAGATGCCCAGACTTCTCTCTCCCCGGCCACTTCCTCCAGCTCCTCTGGGAGACCCCGAGGCGTTCCCAGGCCAGCTGAGAAACATAGTCTCTCCAGCGTGTCCTGGGTCTTCCCCGGGGCCTCCGCCCAGTGGGACATGCCCGGAACACCTCTCCAGGAGGCATCCGGATCAGATGCCCAAGCCACCTCAACTGGCTCCTCTGGATGCGGAGGAGAAGCGGCTCTACTCCGAGCTCTCTCCGGGTGACTGAGCTCCTCCCCCTATCTCTGAGGGAGTGTCCAGCCACCAAAGATCGACCGGTAAATCCAGAGCTTTGCTTTCTGGCTCAGCTCTCTCTTCACCACAATGGACCGGTACAGCGACCGCAAAATGGCGGACGCCGCTCCAATCCGCCTGTCAATCTCACGCTCTGATCTTCCCTCACTCGTGAACAAGACCCCAAGATATTTAAACTCCTCCCCCTGAGGCAGGAGACTCCACCCACCCAGAGAGGACAAACTACCTTTCTCCGGTCCAGAACCATGGCCTCAGATTTAGCGGTGCTGACCCTCATCCCAGCCGCTTCACACTCGGCTGCAAACCGCTCCAATACATGCTGGAGGTCCAACAGAACAACATCATCTGCAAAGAGCAGAGAGGAAACCCTGTGGTCCCCAAACCAGATCCCCTCCGGCCCCTGGCTGCACCTAGAAATTCTGTCCATAAAGACTATGAACAGAACCGGTGATAAAGGACAGCCCTGCCGGAGTCCAACATGCACCGGGAACAGGTCTGACTTACTGCTGGCTATAAGAACCAAGCTCCTGCTCCGGTCGTACAGAGACCGGACAGCCCTCAGTAAGGCTCCCCGGACCCCATACTCCCAGAACACCCTCCACAGGACACCACGGGGAACGCGGTCGAACGCCTTCTCCAAATCCACAAAACACATCTGGACTGGATGAGAGAACTCCCACGAACCCTCCAGCACCTGAAGAGGGTGTAGAGCTGGTCCACTGTTCCACGGCCAGGACGGAGACCTCACTGTTGTTCTTGGATCTGAGGTTCAACTATCAGACGGACTCTCCTCTCCAGTACCCTGGCATAGACCTTCCCAGGAAGGCTGAGGAATGTGGAACACACCCTCCGGTCCCCCTTCTTGAAAACTGGAACCACCACCCCAGTCTGCCAGTCCAGTGGTACGGTTCCTGTCTGCCATGTGATGCTGCAGAGACGTGTCAGCAAGACACTCCCACAGCATCCAGAGACTTGAGGGACTCGGGGAGAACCTCATCCACCCCCGGAGCCACCGAGGAGCTCTTTGACTACCTCAGTGACCTCAGCCCGGGTGATGGACAGTTCCACCCCAGTGTCCTCAGCCTCTGCTTCCTCAACAGAAGGCGTGTCAGAAGGGTTGAGGAGATCCTCAAAGTATTCCTTCCATCTCCCGACAATGTCCCCAGTTGAGGTCAGCAGATCCCCACCTGCTCTGAAAACGATGCCTGCAGAAACCGGACGGTTTGCCAGAATCTCTTTGAGGCCAACCGATAGTCCTTCTCCATCACCAAACTCCTGATTTTATTTATGTTTGATGATTCAGTTTTCCACTCCAATGTAGCTTATATAATTAACCTTATCAGAATTTTGGCAAGATATTACATTCATAAGAAAAATGGTCCGAATAAATCCTCCTTTTAAATAATGTTAATATATCAAACATCTATAAAAAAGTTAAAATAGGAAATTAGCAAAAACAATTGAAGCTTTTTGGATTTGTTGCTTCTGATTGAGCAGACTCCACACTTTTTCTTTTTTTCCTTTTGTTGATCATGTATGTTTTATATTGTTCTTTATTTTGGGTTTTTGCTTTCTGGAATGTCTCGAGTATTGAATTAAACATTGTACTGATATTGTGTTTAAAATATATATATTTAAAAAAAAGACTAAATCTGGGATCAATTGTTTGAGCGGGAAATGGGAATGTTTGAACAGGAAGTGGGAATGTTTGAACAGGAAGTGGAATGTTTGAACAGGAAGAACTTCCGGCAAGATGGCGCTCTGAGAAGTACAGTTTTACATGTGCTCTCAAAGCCACCCTCAAAAACTAAAGAAATTTGTATTTTAAGTCTCGTTCAGCACGTTGCAATTTTTTTCCCTTTGTTAATTACTGAGTGAAGAAGTTTCCGTCATCTTTATGAGTTTGTTGGATCACGTTTATTGTGAGGAAATGTCGATGGAAAAGGCTGGGTGCGCTAGCAAACGAGGGGCCCCTCCAAACAAACTAAAAAGAAGAACAAAACCGAGGATGAGAAACCATCAGAGGAAGGGGAACTGACAATGATGAAGATTTTGGAGGCTGTTACTAAACTGGCTGAAAGATTCGATAAACAGGAAAATAAAATGGAAGATCTGGTAGCAAAGATGGAAGAGCACAGTGCCGTGTTGGCGGAGCTAAGAGGAGAAGTTTCTGAAAACAAGAAAAAAAACGAGATTCTTGAAAAGCAACTAAAAAATGTTCAAGAAGAGCTGAAAATCACAAAAGAAAAATGTAAAGAACAAGAGAGATACAAGAGGAGAGGGAATCTGCGTTTGAAGGGGCTCAAAGAAAAAGAAAACGAAGACATCAAAGGTTCCGTCGTCGCCATGTTGTCCAAAATTGCACCTGGAGTTCCGTGGAACATGCACGACATGGTGGACACGGTGCATCGCATCGGAAAGAAAGACGCACAGCGCGCAAGGCAAGTGATCATCCAAAAGGGAATGCAGAGATACGATCTGGAAAGCTTCTAAAAACTATGAAATATGCAAGAAAAATGGTGTAAGTTTTGCTGAGGATCTGATCCAGGAGGACCGAGAGGCGCGGAGGCTGCTGTGGCCGAAGGTGAAGGAGGCGCGGGAGCAGAACAAGCGGGCGTTCTTCAGAGGACCACTCGCCTTCATCGAAAACACTCAGATCTTTCCATGAAGAGGAGGGGGAGTTGTTGCAGCTGTCTGGATGGGACTCCATGTTACCCAGAGGGACCGTTCTGTCAGGTTTTCGTTTCACAAAGCTAAGTCTTTAGTGAAAGTTTACATTCCGGTTATTGTTGTTGTTCTGTGATTATGTTATTGAGTTCAAGACTTTCGTTTATTTCTCTAAATTCAAGAGGACTTAAAGACATTACAAAAAGAAAAGCTTTATTTTTATTTTGTAAGGAACAAAAGGCACAAGTTATTTTTCTTCAAGAAACTGATTCAAGCGACAATGATAAGGTGTTTTGGAAAAACCAATGGGGGGACACTATTCTATTTAGTCATGGGTCTAATAGATCGGCAGGCACTGCAATTTGTTTCAATAATTGTCCGGGTCAAATTATAGAATATAAATCAGATTTAAAGGGACATTGGATTATTGTTATTTTAAATATAGAGGGCTGTTTTTGGATTGTTTGTAACATATATGGATATAATACTGATACAGATAACAGATTACTATTGGAAGACATTACAAAAATGATGAGAATATTTATAATGCAGTATCCAACTGATAATATTGTGGTGGGAGGAGATTTTAACTGTGTTCCAGACGAATGGATGGATAGACTCCCCACAAAGTTTACTTCACACACGTACAGCCAACTTTTAAGCAATTTTTGTTCAAATAATGCTCTTTATGATGCTTGGAGACATCTTAATCCAAATACAAGACAGTTTTCATGGATTCGATCAAATTGCAGCAATAAATCAAGAATAGATTTATGGCTGGGTTCTCCAAATGTCTTAAATCACATCTCAAAAGCGGATATTTCTACAGCTCCAGTTACTGATCACTGTGTTGTGTCTATTAATCTTATTCCTAGTCTAAGAAATGCTGAAAGAAGAAGTTACTGGAAATTTAATGCAGAATACTTGAAAGATGATCAATATTGTAGTATAATTAAAAAACTCTTGTTATCGGTCAAGGAAAATATGAGTCTAGACTCAGCTGGGAAAAAATGGGAAATATTTAAATATGAAGTAAGAAAATATTCTATTCAGTATGGAAAAGAAAGAGGAAAAAAAATTAAAGAAGCAGAACAACAATTAGTGAGTGACCTAAATAAATTTTATAGAAACTATAATGTTTCTGACACAGATAAAGAAGAATTTTTAAGATTACAGTCAAAACTAGACAGTTTCTACCTAAATAGAGCCAGAGGAGCCTTCATCCGCTCCAGAGCCAAATGGATTGAAGAGGGTGAAAAGAATAGCTCCTATTTTTGTAAGTTAGAGAAAGCAAGACAAACAAAAAATGCCATTAATTCTTTATATGTAGATGGTAATCTTATATCTGATCCAAAAGAAATTTCTTAAAATATTTATACATTTTACCAAAATTTGTATTCATCCCATTTTTCAGATTTAGAATCAAAAAACTTTTTCAAAACGATAGAAACTTTTATCCCTAAAATTAATTCAAAATTAAAAAAAGAATGTGATTCAGAAATCAAAATGTCAGAACTCGATTGTGCTGTTCAAAAATTAGCATTGGGGAAATCTCCCGGTCAAGACGGTCTGACCTCAAACTTCTACAAGTTTTTTTGGGAGGATATTAAAGACTTACTATTTAATGCTTTAAAGGAATGTATACAGAATAATACTCTTTTGACAACAATGAAACAAGGCGTAATAACATTAATACCAAAACCAAACAAAGACAAATCTGTCATTGAAAACTTGAGACCAATTACTCTATTGAATGTTGATTATAAACTCTTTACACATGTTTTGGCTAACAGACTCAAAAATGGAATACAAAATGTAGTCAGTGAAACACAATCTGGTTTTCTTCCAAATAGGTTGATTCACAACAATATTCAGCTAGTTTTAGATTTGTTAGATTATAGTAAATTAATTGAAGACGATGGAATTATTTTGTTTTTAGATTTTTTCAAAGCTTTTGATAGTTTGGAACATCAATTTATTTTAATGTCACTCCAGCACTTTGGTTTTGGCAAAAAATTCATAGATACCATTTCAATGTTATATAAAGACATAACCAGTGCAGTTCTGCTTCCTTCAGGTACCACCAGCAGATTTCCAGTGAACAGAGGAATTAGACAAGGTGACCCAGTCAGTCCACTTCTCTTTATTTTAGCAACAGAAATGTTAACATTATCAATACAAAATGACCACACAATTAAACCTTTATCTGTGGCAGGAAATCCCCTTAAGATAATCCAGCTGGCTGATGACACAGCCTTACTATTAAAACAAAAAGAAGAAATCCAAAATGCAATGAAAACTTTGTCTTTATTCTCTCAAGCTTCAGGTCTAAAATTAAACAGAAACAAATGTGAAATAATGACAATTCATGAAACCAAAGAAACTATAACATCCCAGTAAAAAACGAAATAAAATACTTAGGAATAATGATTCATAGAAACTTTAAGGACAGATTGAATACTAATATTCAATCAATAATTGGCAAAAATCAAAAGATCTTAAACAGTTGGTTACAAAGAAACATTTCAATTTTTGGTAGAATTTTATTAACAAAAATGGAGAGCATTTCTAGACTCATCTACCCAGCATTTGCTGTGGCTTTTCCTGATTCTTGTATTAAAAACATCAACAAAATTCAATATGATTTTATTTGGAATAATAAACAACACCTAATTAGAAAAAATGACAGTTAAACCAATTGAAGAGGGAGGGATGAATGTTATAGATTTTGAGGTGATGAATGGAGTTATTAAATTGCAATGGCTAAAAACCTTTATTAAAAACAAGCATTCTCACTGGTTCTCTATACCTTCATATTTATTCCAAAAAGTTGGAGGCATTGAATTTCTATTAAAATGTGATTTTGATCCCATGAAATTACCAATCAAACTTTCTGAATTTCACAAACAAGTTTTACTTTATTGGAAGTTAATCTACACCCACAATTTCAGCCCTCATACTTCGTCAATCTGGAATAATAGATTTGTCCTGTACAAAAGAAAATCTTTATTCCATCAAACTTGGATGGATAAAGGAATATGGACAATAGTTCAACTGATGAAAAACGATGGCACATTTCTTAATCACACAGAATTTAAAACTAAGTTTCAGTTGGATTGCACAAATAAAGAATATTCAAGAGTCATTAAGTCAATTTCTCCTCAACTTATTCAGTTAATTAAAGCAAATGTACAACACTCCTTGATTTGACCTCAGCTCCCATCTTTGTGTATTGATAGAGTTCTTTTTTCTGATATAAAGTGCAATAATAAATTCTTAAGAGCATCCTTAAACTAACAAACTATCCCTCTACCTATTAGAAGAAAAACTTTGTCCCATCTTTTTCAAAAAGACACTTGTAATATTAGAACCAATTTCTTTTCATTTCCCCTTATTCCAAAAATGAAAGAGGTCCATTTCAAAACAATTAACAATATTTATCCCTGTAAAGAATTCCTACATTTAAGATTTAATATTCAAGATAATATATGTCAAATATGTAAAAATGATATTGAAACCAAAAGCATCTTTTTTTATGACTGTAATGTTGTTAATAATTTTGGAGTGATTTATATACATGGCTTTCAACAAAAAATACAATTCCTTTATTTACATACCCTAATATACAATTTGGCTGTATTAACAAAGAAAAGAAAATTCAATTTTCGTATAATAATTTACTCATTTTTGGTAAGTTTTTCATTCACAGGTGTCGTTTTTTGAAAGAGAGTCCACACTTTTTGTTTTTAAAAATGACTTGCTTCTTTTTGTAAATCTCTTGAAAAAATACAAAATAAGAATGCCACAAAACTTTTAGATTGTTTGTCTGTTTACCTGGACTGATGAGATTTTTCCTTACCCTTTATTTTATGGATAATCTTGGTTGGAATGTTTTAGACATTGATGCCTTTCTGAGTATAGTTAGAATATTTTATTTCAATATTATCTACATTATATGTATTTTGAAACATTTCTTTTTTTTTCCTCTCTGCCTTTCTCTTTTATTGCTTAATTTGAATTCATTTTGTTTTTACATGTATACATATCTGGCAACACGCTTTGTAATGCTTTTGTAATGTCTAACTTATCAATAAAAAAAAAAAAAAAAATGTTTGAACAGGAAGTGGAATGTTTGAACAGGAAGTGGAATGTTTGAGCGGATCTGTACGGATTCAGTTTCTGCTCTCGTGTTGTCCAGGATATCCGTCTGGGTCTTCAGGACCGAGCTGAAGTTCTGCCGCGACTGGAGGCGGCGTCCATGGCGCTGGCCCGCTTCGTGTCATCAGGGGAGGCGGCTCGGATCAAAGCCCGCCTGACGCAGGTGGGCAGGTACTGGGAGGAGCTTGGGGAAGGCGTGCAGCAGCTGGACGGGCGTCTGCAGGAGCGCTGGAGTCAGCAGCAGAAGTTCAGCTGCAGTCTGGCGGAGCTCCGGGCCGGTCTGCAGGAGCTCCAGGTGGAGCTGGATCAGCCAATAGGAAGCTGCAGCTCGTCCTCAGAGACCATCGCAGCTCTGCAGCGCCACACGGTGCTCACATCTGCCTCTCCTGTCCACCGAGTGCTCTGCTCCTCGACTCACTCCCGTGTCTTCTTCAGGACGCGAGTCAGGCTCTGCAGCAGCTGAAGGCGCCCCTGCTGGCGCTCTCGGCGTCTGCGCGGCGCCTGGGCGACCACGAGCCGGCCGAGCGGACGGTGACGGAGCTGAGCGCCGCCCTGGAGCAGGCGCTGCAGGAGGCGAAGGAGAAGCAGGGCCGCCTGGAGAGCCTGCTGTCGTCATGGCAACGGTACGGCCGTCTGACAGTCAGGAGGATGGCCGTCAGTCCGTCCCACTGAAGCTTGTGACCCGCTCAGGTTGGAGAAGCAGCTGTCCAACCTCACTTCCTGTCTGGAGAGGATGGAGGCTTCATCCAGACCTGACGCTCCTCGTCTGACGGCTGACAAGAACAAACTCCGCTTTGAGATCCAGGACCTGCAGGTCCGTCCGTCTGCACGCCCGAGCGGAGCGGGACGCAGATGCAGGCTCTTCATCACGTCTGTGTTCCTGCAGGCCCTGCAGCCGGAGCTGCAGTCGCTGCAGACGGCCCACGCAGACCTGCTGGCTCTGAGGACGGACGTGTTTCCGTCTGCGCAGGAGCAGACGGGCCTGCAGCTGCAGGAGGAGCTGGACGCCCTCCAGAAGAGGCTGCAGGTCCAGCAGGAGGCCCTTCCCGGAAGGTAAAGGTCCTGACCGTCTGCGGTCTGTCACGCCCACACTGTTGTCACGGAAACACTGGAGAGCAGGGACGGTCCTCTCTGACCAGAACAGCCCAGGCCCGGTCAGGACGACCTGCAGGTTCTGATGCCGTCTTGTGTCTGCAGAATATCTGCTCTTCAGGACCATCTGTCCGAGCTGGAGCGGCTGGACCGGGACCTTCTGGAATTTGCACAATGGAGCGAGAAGATGCTGTCCAATCTTCACGCCGCCCCCCAGATCCGCAGCAGCAGCCTGCAGTCGGCCGTGGAGCAGGTCAAGGTAAGAAGCTTCCACGCAGACACCAGAACCGGCCGCTCTCGGTCCACTAACCCCCCCGTTCTCTGACAGGACACCCAGCAGGCCCTGCTGCAGCGGTCCAGCGTCCGGGAGAGCCTGGAGCAGCGGGTCCAGCAGCTCTGCCGGCTCTGTGAGCCTGCAGAGGCGCAGCTGCTGAGCAGCCGGGCAGACGGCTGCCTGCAGCCTCAGCGGGAGGCGCTGCAGACGGCTGCGCTGCAGCTGGACTGCCTGCAGACGCTGGCAGGCTTCCTGCAGACCCACGGCGAGGTGGCGGGGGTCCTGCGGGGCCTCCGGCAGACCGTGGAGAGCGCCGGCAGCTGGGACTGCGCTCGGGTGGAGGAGCTGCAGCAGGAGCTCGCCGCCGCCGTCCCCGACGTCCAGCAGCTGGAGGCGGCGGCCGCCGGGCTGGACGGCAGTCTCTGCAAGGCGCATCTGCACCTGAGCTCCGAGGACGGCTCCTGCAAGTCCAGCCGCATGCTGGCCGACTCGCTGGGCGCCGACCTGGACCTGCTCCGGAACCTGCTGGGGACCAAGCAGAACCAGGCCGAGGCCCTGGGGCTCCTGTGGACCTCCTTCCGGCAGAGGAGGGACCAGCTGCTGCGGGCGGTGGAGGACATCGAGGAGCGAGCGGAGCAGCAGCCCCTGAAGGAGGCCAGCCTGCAGGCTCTGCAGCTGCGGTGAGCCGCACCAGAACCCCCGCCACGGCTCAGAACCGCAGCAACCTGCCGTCCTTTCTTCCTCCAAGCTCCGCCTCTTCAACCAGCTGGAGGACGAGCTGCAGGCCCACCAGCACGAGGAGCGCTGGCTGCAGGACAAGGCGGAGCAGCTGGCCCAGCGAGACGCGGAGCTGGCCGGGGAGGTGCGGCGCGACATCGGCCTGCTGGAGACCACCTGGGAGGCCGCCAGGAGGCTGATCGCCGAGAAGTAAGGAGGGCGGGGGAGGGGGGGGGGCGGGGCGGGGCGTCCCGCCTGACCCCCGCCGGACTCACCAGCTCCCCCGTGTCAGGCAGGAGCAGTGCGCCGTCCTCACCCGACTGCTCAGAGAATACCAGGCCCTGAAGGCCCGCGTCTGCCACGCCACCGGCGGCGCCGAGCCGCCGGCAGACCTGAGCGCGCCGCTGAGGGATGCCGAGGAGACCAAGCGGGCGCTGGCCAAGGTGAGATCCTGAAGTGTCTGAAGTCTCCTCCCTGAAGCTGAACACAAACGTGTCTGCAGCACCAATCCATGAAGGCAGAGATGAGCAGCAAACACGGCGAGCTGGAGGAGTTCTCCTGCAGAGGGAAGCAGCTGCTGCAGGAGCTCAAGAAGATCCCCGAGTGTGACAGCCAGCACGTCAGGGAGGACATGGACGCCGTCCTGGACCGGTGGCTGGATGTGAGTCCGAGGTCACGGTTCAGATGACCAGAGAACAGGACGGGACCAAACTCCCGTTTGTCCCGCAGACGTCTGAAAAGCTGGATCAGAACCTGGAGCTGCTGGGCCGGGTCCTGGCCTTGTGGGAGGACGTCCGGATCATCAGCGAGGACGTGCAGGGCTGGACCGGCGCCGCGACGGCCGAGCTGAACGAAAGCCTGAGCAACTTCAGCGACAGCCGCAAGGTGTCGGCGCGGCTGGCAGAACTGCAGGTACGACCGCCGTCGGCAGGAGCGCAGAGGGGAGGAGCTTCTCATCCCGGATGTGTGTCCTGGTTCAGGAGGAGATGAAGGAGAAGGAGCAGAAACTGGAAGCTCTGCAGATCACAGTGTCGGAGCTGAAGAAGAGCGGCCAAAGCCAGGAGACCCCGGCTAAGCTGCAGGTACGGATCCACGGTTCCGGTTCTGGATTTCACAGCCTCATGTCTGACTGAACCCAAAACCGCCCAGAGATTCCAGACCCAGATGTGTGTGATGCTGTGTGACCTCAGGTGTTGGAGAACGACCTTCAGAAGAAGGTCAGCGCGGTCCGGAAGCTTCTCCAGCAGTCTGCTGCAAACCTGAAGGACTTCAGCTCCCAGAAGCAGCAGCTGCAGGACTACATCTCCCAGATGTCAGCCTGGCTGCGGAGCATGGAGGAGTCTCTGGCGTCTTCTCCGGGCGGGCCGGACCCCGAGGACATCTGCAGAGTGAAGGTGCGGCCTCGGCTCCCCCGCCGGTCCTCCTCAGACGTCTCCTTACGTCTGAACCTCCCCTCAGGACCTGCAGAAGGAGCTCCAGAACCAGCAGGGCAGCATCGACTCCACCAGGGAGGGGCTCAACAACCTGTGCAGGAAGTTCCCCTCCGAGGAGCTGGCGGCTCTGGGCTCGGCGCTGACGGACCTCATCAAGACCTACGAGAGCGCCAACCAGCTGTCCGGCAGGACGCTGGCCTCCCTGCAGAGCGGCCTCCAGCAGCACTTCCTCCGTAAGATGAAGCGCATGTGTGTGTGCACGTCTGAGGTCTCCAGAGAACCAGGACGCCGTTTGTCCAGCTCCTCCCAGAATGCTTTGATGGCTCTAGTCTCTGCTCTGTCCAATCCAGGAGAACCCAGAGTTCTCCTTCTTCAGAAGGAACCTCCTTAAATCGGTCTCCTCAGGTTTGCTTCTCGTGCATCTCCAGGTCTGGTCCAGGACTTCCACCGCTGGCTGTCGGAACAACGGGACATCGTAAAGGAATGCTCGGACCGATCCGGGGACACTCAGACGGTGGAACGGAAGCTTCAGAAACTGAAGGCAAGTCTGCTGGGATCTAGTCTGTGATCCAGACGGGATTCTAAATTGGGAAATGCAATGAGATCCAGTCCACGATCCTGACTGTGTCTTAGAATGCTATTTGGAATGGGATCTTGTATATGATCTAGATTGGATTCTAGATGTGATCTGGAATGGGATCTTGTCTGTAATCTAGACTGGATTCTAGAATGTTATCAAGAATAGGATTGATCTGCAGCTCAGCTCCTTTATCTGAAATGGAGTTTAGTTTCTAATCCAGACTGGATTCTAGATAGGATCTAGTCTGTGATCCAGACTGGATTCCAAATTGTGCAATGGAATGTAATCTAGAATATGATCTAGACTGGGTCCTAGAATGTGATTTAGAATAGGATTGATCTCCAGCTCTGCTCCTCCTGCAGCTTTCTGACTCTGATCCTTTCAACCTTCTGCTGATGTTTTTGCTCTTGTGGTTTTCACGGGACATTCAGATGTTCTGACTCCATCGATCTGGGCGCTCTGCAGGGCGCCATGGATCGCGTGGAGGAGGGCGAATCTCGTCTCACTCAGGTGTGCGAGGAAGGGGAGAAGCTGCTGCTTCACCTCCCCAAAGCCAGCGCCGCGCAGGTGCAGCAGCACCTGTCCACCATCCAGCAGGACTGGGACGGCTTCGTGGAGCAGTGCAGGCAGAACCAGCAGATCCTGGAGGACAGCGCCTCGCTCATGAGGGGGTACGCTCCTCCCAGACCCGCCCACTCCCCCCTGTAGACCCACAGACATCAAAACTCTCATTTGTGCAGGTTTGAGGGACACCTGAAGAAGCTCAGGAGGTGGCTGGACCAGATGGAGAGCAGGATCAACTCGGACCAGCTGGAGGTCAAGCAGCACGGCTCAGAGAAAGCTGTTCTGGAGCTGGTGGAGGAATACCAGCAGGAAGTGCTCAAAGAAAGGTTCTACTTCCTGGTTCTCAGCAGGAAAACATGCACAGCAGTTTCTTCCCTCCTCATCTAACTCTCTGTGGTCGCAGGGACTCCTTCGAGCGCCTCCATCAGGAGGGCCAAGCGCTGAACGAGGGCGGGCGCGGCGACGGCGGTGAGACCCGGGTGTCGGCTCAGATGCAGTCGCAGCACCAGGCCCTGCTGAGGCGGGTCAGAGAGAGGCTGCGCAGCTGCCAGCTGACGCTGCAGGAGCAGCAGGCCTTCCAGGAGACGCTGCAGAACACCTGGAGCTGGATCGGCGCCGTCCAGGAGCGCCTGGACTCCCTCAGCAGCACGCTCGGCACCAAAGAGACCCTGGAGAAGAGGCTGGGGCTGGTGCAGGTCTGTACACGCCCACGTGCACGTTTGACTCTCAGAAGGCTGTGGGCCACGTGCCTGACCAGAGGGGTGTGGCCTCCTGCAGGACCTCCTGCTCATGAAGGGGGAGGGGGAGGTGAAGCTGAACATGACTGTAGGGAAAGGAGAGCAGGTGCTGAAGCACAGCGGCCTGGAGACCCAGGAGAAGATCCACTCTCAGCTGCAGAACCTGAAGGACGCCTGGGCCAGCATGCTGATGACCGCCATCAGCTGCCACAGGTGGGACACGCCCCCTCTGGCCGGCGTAAAGGTGAGCTCACCTGCTAACTGCGTGGCGTCCCTGCAGTCGGCTGGAGTGGACGGTGTCCCAGTGGAGCAGCTTCCAGGAGGACCGGAGCCAGCTGCTGCAGTGGATGGAGTCCGTGGAGCAGGAGCTGGGTTTGGTTCTGCTGCAGCAGCCGGGCCTAAAGGAGAAGGCGGCGCTGCTGGAGCGAGTGCGCGGCATCCAGGCCAACGTGGACGCTCACGCCGGAACGCTGTCACGTCTGACCGAGAAAGCAGCCGAGATGCACGAAAAAACCGGAGACCAGACTTTTGGACCCGAGTCCAGAGTGGAGCTCAACACACGTTTTACTGATGTGTCTGCCGTCGTCAAGGTGACCAAACCAGAACCTGTAAATGAAAACGGATAGGATTGTCCGTCTAGGCTTTGAGAATGGGATCTAGTTCATGATCCAGACTAGATTCTAGAATGGGATCTACTCTATGATCCAGACTGGATTCTAGAATGGGATCTAGTCTATGATCCAGACTAGATTCTAGAATGGGATCTAGTCTATGATCCAGACTAGATTCTAGAATGGGATCTAGTCTATGATCCAGACTAGATTCTAGAATGGGATCTAGTCTATGATCCAGACTAGATTCTAGAATGGGATCTAGTCTATGATCCAGACTAGATTCTAGAATGGAATGTAGTCTGTGATCCAGACTGGATTCAAGAATGGGATCTAGTCTATGATCCAGACTAGATTCTAGAATGGGATCTAGTTCATGATCCAGACTGGATTCTAGAATGGGATCTAGTTCATGATCCAGACTGGATTCTAGAATGGGATCTAGTTCATGATCCAGACTGGATTCTAGAATGGGATCTAGTTCATGATCCAGACTGGATTCTAGAATGGGATCTACTCTATGATCCAGACTGGATTCTTGATGGGATCTAGTCTATGATCCAGACTAGATTCTAGAATGGGATTTAGTCTGTGATCCAGACTGGATTCTAGAATGGGATCTAGTTCATGATCCACTCGGAAGATTTGAGAATGTGATCTGGAATAGGATCTATTCTAGGATCCAGACTGGGATCTTTGATGACAGGAAAGTTCCCTCACACGTTCAGCCTTCATGAATCGGGTTTTCATACGATTATGGTCATAGACTTAAACAGCGATGAACCTGTTAGAACTCTGAAGTTCTTCCTGGACCTTGTCCTGATGTTCCTCTTCGTGGACTCAGGGGAAGGTGCAGTCGCTACAGAACATCCTGTCTGAGCATGAGCAGTATGTGGACGCCGTCAGAGACTTCAATGACTGGCTGATCAATGCAAAGGAGGAGCTGCAGCGCTGGTCTGACCTGTCAGGAGACTCGTTGAGTATCAGACGGAAGCTCTCCAGAGTCCAGGTGAGAAACTCGAAGACACAAACGGAAACGGAGCTTCTGACCGCACAAACACTTGACCTGTTCTCTCCAGCAGATGAGATCAGAGCTGAAGGTTCTGATGATGGAGAGATTTCACTGTTGGGGATGTGTGTGTGTGTGTGGGGGGGGTATGTTTGTATAAACCCCTGTCGTAGTTTAGGACAAACTTTACATACGTTTAGCAAGTTTGTACCGTTTCTTTGTTAGATCGGACGGAAGAGAGGGATGGGGGGGGTGTGTACTATAGACAGGAGAATAAAGGGGGGGGTGAGGAAACTGGAGGATGATTGGGGGGGCGGATCTCTTCATCTTGGGATCTCCTCCAGGAGCTGCTGGACTCCAAGCAGCGCGGTAAGGAGAGGCTGAGCCGCGTCCAGAGGTTGGGGGCGGTGGCCAGAGACAACACCAGCTCCGGAGGCTACGAGGCGCTGGAGCGCGAGGAGGCGGGCCTCCTGTCGGCGTACGAACAGTGGGAGCGTGGAGTGCTGCAGGCGCGCACCAGCCTGGAGACGGCGCTGTCGCAGATCTCCAACTCGGAGCAGGAGTTCGGCAGCCTGACGGCGCAGCTGGAGCGGGACCTGCTGGACTTCGGCGCTCAGCTGAAGGACTGGAGGCTGCGACTGGTCCAGGCGGGGCGACACGGCGACGGGGAGGAGGCCGCCGCGGCCTGGAGAACAGCTAAGGTAGGACAGGCTTTGGTCTGGCGGACCGTGATGGGAAAACCGCCTGATGGTGACCGAGTCGGCTTTGTGATGCGCAGGACTGTTTGGAGGAACTCGTCAAAGCTGAAGCCACATGTGAGCGTCTGAAGAGCCAACTCAACGAGCTCTGCAGGTTCTCCAGAGACATCGGCTCCCAGTCGGAACGAGTTTCTGCTCTGATCAAAGACTACAACAGGTGAGGAAAGACGTCATGGAGAAGAATCTATTCCATTTTATTTCTATAGCCCAAAATCACAAAGAGAATTTCCCTCATTGAGCTTCATGCAGGTGATTCTACAAATGCAGAAAATAGTCATGAAACATGAAGAATATCTAAAGACTAAATAATCTGGTTATCTGCTCTTAGACCCTCCCTCTCTGTGAGGAAAAACTCCTAAAAAACAGGAAAAAAGAAGAAACCTTAGAGCAGGGCTGGCCAACCCTGGTCCTCAAGAGCCTCAACCCTGCCTGTTTTCCAGCTCTCTCTGGACTGCTTGATGCTGACAACCTAAATCAGGTGTGTTCAGCTAATCAGGATGTGGAATTACTTGAGTCAGCTAATCAGCAGCAAGATGGTCAGGGAGAGCTGGAAAACAGGCAGGGTTGAGGCTCTTGAGGACCAGGGTTGGCCAGCCCTGCCTTAGAGATTCCCACATGAGGGAGAGATCCTATCCCAGGGCGGACAGGAGATACCAGAACTGGTGAAGAAGAATGAGCTTCTACAATAGAGTTCATTCAGATAGAGCTGAGGGACGAGTGGAGATGAAGTCCTCAGTCAGTCCACGACCAGGAGCAGGAGCGTGGGAGATCCACCTGGATCTGAAATCACGAGAAGAACAACATGTGAATGGAACTGCACCAACAAAAGCATGGAGAACTGAATCTAATAAAGAATAAAGAGTAGAAGAGAGGAGAAGAAATGAGAATAGAGGACAGAACCTCAGAGCTGATGTGGAGAAGAACATGATAGAAGATCTAGAAATGACATTTAAACGGATCAGGATTAATCTAGCCTCTCAAGAGCCACAGCAGAGGGAATCTTCTCTGATTACTAGCTAACCTGGCAGAACGCTAACCTGTCCAAAGAGGAATGTTTTAAGGAGGAATGTTTTAAGGAGGAATGTTTTAAGGAGGAATGTTTTAAGGCTAGCTTTGAAGGTTCTGGCCGGTTTGGCCTCGGTGTTCTCTCTGGTCGTCCTGGCCTCTCTGGATCTCTGAACGGGACATCTGCTGCTGGTTTTGTCCGCCTGAACATTGAGCTTGACGGGATCGTGTTCTCCTCAGTCTCAGCCTGCAGGCCTCCAGGGACTGCCAGAGCAGGGAGCGGCAGCTGGACCAGAGGTTCCGCTCCGTCTTCAGAGACTTCCAGCAGTGGCTGGTCAACGCTAAGATCACCACAGCAAAGTGCTTCGACGAGCCCCAAAATCTCAGCGAGGCGTCTTCCAGCCTGCAGAAGGTCCAGGTAGGTCCGTCTGGATCTCCTCTCTCAGACCGTCTCTGTTTGGGACCTCTGTAAACGCCGTCCTCCTGTCAGGAGTTCCTGAGCCAGAAAGACGCAGGTGAGGCGAAGCTGAGCTGTGTGCTCGTGAGCGCTAAGCGGCTGGTCGCCGTCACGCCCAAAGACGCCGGCGATGCGGTCCGAGCCAAATGCAACGTGGCCAGAGACGACTGGAAGAACTTCCTGTCCAGCCTTCACAGCAGGGAGGCCGGTCTGCAGGTGAGGACTCCAGAACGGGCTGGTTCTGACCCGTCAGAACCGTCTCACTGTGCTTGTTTCCTGCCAGAACCTTCTGTCTCAGATGAAGGACTTTGAGGCCAGCGCCGAGCCTCTTCAGGAGAAGCTGAACGCCACAGAGCTGCTGGTGCAGGAGAGCACCAGCAGACTTCATGACCTCACGGCCAAGAGGGCGGAGCTTCAAAAACTCCAGGTACAAAGAATCCACCTGATCCCACCTGATTTCACCTGATTCCAGCGGATTCCACGGAATTCAAGTTGGTCCCACCTGATTCCAGTAGATTCAAGATCACTCCACCTGATTTTAATGGATTCAAGTCGATTCCAGCTGATTTCACTTGATCCCAGTCGATCCCAGCTGATCCCAGCTGATCTCAGTCGATCCCAGCTGATCTCAGTCGATCCCAGCTGATCTCAGTCGATCCCAGCTGATCCCAGTCGATCCCAGTCGATCCCAGCTGATCCCAGCTGATCTCAGTCGATCCCAGCTGATCTCAGTCGATCCCAGCTGATCCCAGCTGATCTCAGTCGATCCCAGCTGATCTCAGCTGATCCCAGCTGATCTCAGTCGATCCCAGCTGATCTCAGTCGATCCCAGCTGATCTCAGTCGATCCCAGCTGATCTCAGTCGATCCCAGCTGATCTCAGTCAATCCCAGCTGATCCCAGCTGATCTCAGTCGATCCCAGCTGATCTCAGTCGATCCCAGCTGATCTCAGTCGATCACAGCTGATCCCAGCTGATCCCAGCTGATCTCAGTCGATCCCAGCTGATCTCAGCTGATCCCAGCTGATCTCAGTCGATCCCAGCTGATCTCAGTCGATCCCAGCTGATCTCAGTCGATCCCAGCTGATCTCAGTCGATTACAGCTGATCCCAGCTGATCTCAGTCGATCCCAGCTGATCTCAGCTGATCCCAGCTGATCTCAGTCGATCCCAGCTGATCTCAGTCGATCCCAGCTGATCCCAGCTGATCCCAGCTGATCTCAGTCGATCCCAGCTGATCCCAGCTGATCCCAGCTGATCTCAGTCGATCCCAGCTGATCCCAGTCGATCCCAGCTGATCTCAGTCGATCCCAGCTGATCTCAGTCGATCCCTGCTGATCTCAGTCGATCCCAGCTGATCTCAGTCGATCCCAGCTGATCCCAGCTGATCTCAGTCGATCCCAGCTGATCTCAGTCAATCCCAGCTGATCCCAGCTGATCTCAGTCGATCCCAGCTCCTCCTACGGCTTCAGCTAACGTTTTCCGCTCAGCTTTACTAAACTCCTGCCTGTCTGTGTGCAGCGCCTCACCTGTCTACCTGCGTGTCTGCGTCCTAACCTGCTTGTGCTCTTCCAGTCTGTGCTGGAGGACTTGGCGTCTCTGGAGACTCAGCTCCTGCGGCTGAAAGAGAAGGCCCGGCTGCTGTTGGAGGAGCATGCGGCCGGGAAGGGCTTTGTCCACCGCGTTTCCCAGCTGTCTGCTCAGCTCCTAGCTTTAACCAACCTGACCAAGGTACGGCTCCGCCCACAACAGCAGCTTTTATTGTGAAGGTCCAGAGCTCTCTTCCTGCTTCTCCTGCCAGCTTCCTGTTTGTTGTAGAATGTTCTGCGTTTGAAGAACCGTGACATTCATCTTCATGTTAGCTGGAGCCGCGGCTGCTATGCTAGCCTGACAGCTAACGTTTGGTTCTGATCCGAATGAATATCTCACATTGTTGATGAACCTTTCCTGTTAAATGTGAAGCTTCTTCAGCTAATCTGAGGACGCCCTTTTCTTGGCTCCGCCCCCGCATGTTTTTATTTCATCTAGAAGCAACATGTGCGTTTTAAAGAAGAACAGACCATAAACGCAGGAGTGATCAGAACGAAAGGCTTTATTGTCTCAGCTTCTATGATGTGTGGTTCTATTGTGGACATTCTGACCAGTTTAACTCTGGAGTGTGTGTGACAGGCCCCGCCCATTCCAGATATTCTATTTAGACCTGGCTGAATGATGTTACCTCCCTCTGCTGCATCATCTTTCTTTTTCTAAACCCCCCTCTTTTCCCCCCCCCCCTCTCTTTTTCTTCTCCGTCCGGTCCAACAAAACAAAAACAAAAACATAATCAATCAATCTGCTGTGATTGGTTCTGATGTCAGCTTCAAAGTTCTGCAGGAGAAGCTCCGGTCCATCCAGTGAGAGGATGAAGCTCTGCTTTAGTAATCCAGGTTGATCAGGACAATCTGTGGGAGGAGCTTTCTGATCTCCTGGATTCATCAGCAGATAGGAGGTGGAGTTCTGGTTGGTTCCTGAATACCAGCGAGGCCTGGTGAGCCCATGTGGCTCAATAGGGGACAGTCCCTGTGGGCCCCCAATGGGTTTGTCTCCGTGGTGACCTCACCTGTGTTTGCCCACGTTGGCTTCAGTGGGCGGGCTCACCATGCTAGGCAGCCGCCCCGTGGACAGCGTGACGAGCACCACTGCCCAAGGAGGCTGAGCCATTGTGGGGTTAGGGGCCCAGTTGGCCTTGCTGGCTGGAGGACAATGCAGCTCCGACTGTAGGTGGCGCCGTCCACTCTGAGAGTCTTTGTTTCTGCTCTGGTTGCCATGGTAACTTCCCCTCAGTTGCAGTGAGTTCTTGTTCTCCGATCTCTTTGTTCTGGTTTGAAGGATCCGACTTTCAGAGGAACTTTTGGAGTTCTGGTGGTGAATCTCCTGAATGTTTGGTTCTGAAGTGGAGTTCTGCTGCGGTTCTGCAGGAGAAGACCTCCCGGATCGACCGGATCGTGGCTGAGCATCAGCTGTTCTCTCAGGGCCTGACGGAGCTGCAGAACTGGGTTCTGGACTCCAGCCACATGCTGCAGACCTACTGCGCCCCCACCGCCGACAGGACCGTCCTGGACAGCCGGACCATCAAGCTGGAGGTACGGCGGTTCCTGCGAGCGCCGCAGCAGAGCCGGCGGTTCTGACGGGTTCTGTTGCTGCAGGCTCTGCTGACGGCTCGTCAGGAGAAGGAGATCCAGCTGAAGATGCTGATCACCAGAGGAGAGTCGGTCCAGAGGAACACCTCCTCTGAGGGAGTCCCCGCCCTGCAGACGCAGATCCAGGAGCTGAAGGAGTCCTGGGACGCTCTCCACTCCGCCTCCATTCTCTGCAAAAGGTTGGTGCTGACGCTGCCGCACGCTCCGGCACAGCCGCCGCCGGTCTGAGCCCTCCGCTGTCACGCCTGCAGCCGGCTGGAGGGCGCGCTGTCCCACTGGACCAGTTACCAGGAGGACGTGCGGCAGTTCACCTCCTGGGTGGAGCGCGTGGAGGAGAACCTGGACGCCGGCGGCAAAGCCTGTCCGGAGATGAGGGACAAGTCTGCTCACCTCAGCAAGGCAAAGGTTCGCTCCGCCCCCTCAGCCCCGCCCCCCCGGGACTCCTGCTCCTCAGCTAAACCGTTGTGTGTCTCCCAGCTCCTCCTGGAGGAGGTGCTCGGCCACCGGCCGCTGCTGGAAACCATCGCCGCCAAGAGCGCCGGCATCAGCGAGAACTACGTGACTGAGCTGGAGCTGCAGGAGCTGCAGGAGCGCTACGGCGCCGTCAGAGACCGCGCGTCGGTAGGACCGCCGCCGCGCTCACGCTAACGCGCCGCCGAGACGGCGTCCTGAAGATGCACGTCTGTCCCTCCTCAGGCGGCGGTCGGCAGAGCGGAGGAGCTGCTGAAGCTCCACCAGGAGTACCAGCGCGGCCTCCACGCTTTCCAGGACTGGCTGGAGCTGCAGCAGGAGGCGCTGGGCTGCTACACGCAGCTGGAAGGAGACGTGGACACGCTGGAGGAGACGCTGCACAAGCTGCAGGTCTGCAGACGGCTGCGGCTGCAGGAGCAGACCCTCTGCAGCCGCAGGAGCAGACGGAGGTCTGCTCCTGCGGCTGCAGAGGGTCTGCTCCTGCAGCCGCAGACCTTAAACCGTAGTGAAGGGAAACCTGATCTGTGCAGACAAGAGCTCGTCTGACTGATTGATTGATTGATTGATTGATTGAACCTGAAACCTCAGAACGTTGGTCTTCATGGTACGGCCCCTTTGAAGAGACGTCAAATTCTCCAGTTTGACTTGAGGAGAGCGGATGACCCGATCCAGATGTTCATCAGGATCTCTGAGTTCTTCTGATGACCCGATCCAGATGTTCATCAGGATCTCTGAGTTCTTCTGATGACCCGATCCAGATGTTCATCAGGATCTCTGAGTTCCTCTGATGACCCGATCCAGATGTTCATCAGAATCTCTGAGTTCCTCTGATGACCCGATCCAGATGTTCATCAGAATCTCTGAGTTCCTCTGATGACCCGATCCAGATGTTCATCAGAGTCTCTGAGTCCTGCAGTAAACCCAACTTTAGGTTCAGTTTAGTTTGAGTTTAGATCAGGTTTCCTTTAGATTTAATGTGAATTTTTCTGAAATTTTGGGTCCAGAACCTCCAGAGTTCTGATCCAGAACCTCCATAGTTCTTCTGAACCTCCATAGTTCTTCTGAACCTCCATAGTTCTTCTGAACCTCCAGAGTTCTTCTGAACCTCCAGAGTTCTTCTGAACCTCTATAGTTCTTCTGAACCTCCAGAGTTCTTCTGAACCTCCAGAGTTCTTCTGAACCTCTATAGTTCTTCTGAACCTCCATAGTTCTTCTGAATCTCCATAGTTCTTCTGAACCTCCAGAGATCTTCTGAACCTCTATAGTTCTTCTGAACCTCCATAGTTCTTCTGAACCTCCATAGTTCTTCTGAACCTCCAGAGTTCTTCTGAACCTCTATAGTTCTTCTGAACCTCCATAGTTCTTCTGAATCTCCATAGTTCTTCTGAACCTCCAGAGATCTTCTGAACCTCTATAGTTCTTCTGAACCTCCATAGTTCTTCTGAACCTCCAGAGTTCTTCTGAACCTCCAGAGTTCTTCTGAACCTCCATAGTTCTTCTGAACCTCCAGAGATCTTCTGACCCTCCATAGTTCTTCTGAACCTCCATAGTTCTTCTGAACCTCCAGAGATCTTCTGACCCTCCAGAGTTCTTCTGAACCTCCATAGTTCTTCTGAACCTCCATAGTTCTTCTGAACCTCCAGAGATCTTCTGACCCTCCAGAGTTCTTCTGAACCTCCATAGTTCTTCTGAACCTCCAGAGTTCTTCTGAACCTCCAGAGATCTTCTGAACCTCCATAGTTCTTCTCCATCCCCCCCAGGAGCTGCAGCTGCGCTGCTCCGAGGGCCAGGCTCTGCTCAACAGCCTGCTGCTCAGCCGGGAGCCGGTGGTGCCTTCAGGGGCGCCGCAGACGGACGACCGCGCCCTGGAGAGCCTGCAGCAGGAGTGGAGGCTGTACCAGGCCCGGCTGGCCGACACCCGCGCGCTCCTCAACAGCACCCTGGCCCGACTCAGGCAGATGGAGCAGAAGTTCCAGCGCCTGGACAGCTGGCTGAAAGCCATGGAGGCCAAGGCGGACCTGCGCAGCCACCGCCGGTCCGAGCGCGCCACCAAAGAGGCGCAGCTGCAGATGATCCAGGTGCGCGCGCGGACGGCGGGACGCTGGTTCCGGACGCTCTGACGGTTCTCAGGACGTCTGTGCTCGCCTCCTCAGAGCTGGCAGGAGGAGGTGCTGGTCTATCAGGAGGAGATGGAGGGCCTCACTCTGCTGGCCCAGCAGGTTCTGGACGAGACGCGCATCAGCAGCCGGATCAGCACCAGAGCCACCCAGATCACTGCGCGCTACCACGCTCTGGTCCTCCATCTCCTGGTAACAGCACTCCGACCCACACGACCTCTGACCTGTCAATGATCGCAGGAGGAGGTTACCATGGAAACACACCTGAGTGGGGGGAGGGGGTGGGGGGGGTTGGTCTGGACTCTGAGCAGCTGGAGTCTGTTTCTGCAGGAGACCATCCAGCAGCTGCAGGAGGAGGTGTCCTGCATGGAGGAGGCGCAGGCGGCCTCCTCCACCTTCTCCGACTGGCTGAGCGCGGCGCTGAGCAGCTTCAGCTCTGCAGCCTCAAAGGTGGAGGTGGTGGAGCGCGTCGCCATGGAGAGGAAGATGAAGAAGCTGGAGGTTTGTTGATGCTCCCCCCCCCCCCCCCCGGGGGCGGGGAGGGCTCCGGTTCACCGGCTGATGTCCTCCAGGCGCTGCAGGCCGACATGGAGCAGGGCCACGCCCACCTGAAGGCCGTGAGGGAGCGGGCGGAGCGCGCGGCGGCGTTCCTGGAGGCGCCGGAGGCGGAGCAGCTGAAGGAGGAGGTGCAGGCTCAGGTGCTGCAGCTGCAGGAGCTGCAGGGAGCTCTGCGCTCGGAGCTCTGCTCCCTGGAGAAGAGCATCGGTCTGTCCAGAGACTTCCTGGAGAAGCTCAGGGTCCAGGCGCAGTGGGTCAAGGAGACCCGGAGCCTGCTGGCCTCCAGCCCGGAGCCCAAAGCCGAGCTCTACCAGAAGAAGGCGCAGCTCGCCAAGTACAAGGTGAGGCGGCGAGGAGAGGCGCCCGCTCTGGCGGCGCGGCCGGCTCTGACCGCGTGTTTCTGCAGACCATCCAGCAGGGGGTGCTGTCCCAGGAGTCCACGGTGAAGAGCGTCCTGAACAAAGGAGAGGCGCTGCTGGGGGTCATCGGCGACCCCTCCGTGAGCCGCAGCATGGACCGCCTGCAGGCCGACTACCAGGAGCTCTGCGCCGCGGCTCAGGTAGGAGGCGGCTCCGCCCGGCTCCGCCCGTGTCCGGCTGCTGACGTGTCCGACGGTGTCGCAGGCGCAGGTGGAGAGCCTGGTGGAGTGGGTGAAGGAGCACGAGGACTACAACGGAGAGCTGCAGGAGGCGGAGAAGTGGCTGCTGCAGATGTCCAGCAGGCTGGTGACCTCCGACTCCATGCAGACCAGCAGCATGGAGACCGCCACGCAGCAGCTGGCCAGGCACAAGGTGGGTACAAGCTCCGCCCCTCTTCACCTACACCAGGTTCTTCTCACCTGGACTGAACAGAAGTCTTGTTAGCCAGACGCTCAGACTGGAGAGGCTCCGCCCATCACCTCCTATCAGACTGTAGAGGCTCCGCCCATCACCTCCTATCAGACTGTAGAGGCTCCGCCCATCTCCTCCTCTCAGACTGTATAGGCTCCGCCCATCTTTTCCTTTCAAACTAAAGAGGCTCCGCCCATCAGTTCCTTTCAAACTAAAGAGGCTCCGCCCATCAGTTCCTTTCACTGTAGAGGCTCCGCCCATCTTTTCCTTTCAAACTGAAGCCGCTCCGCCCATCACTTCCTTTCACTGTATAGGCTCCGCCCATCTTTTCCTTTCACTGTATAGGCTCTGCCCATCTTTTCCTTTCACTGTATAGGCTCCGCCCATCTTTTCCTTTCAAACTAAAGAGGCTCCGCCCATCTATTCCTTTCAAACTAAAGAGGCTCCACCCATCTATTCCTCTCAGACTGTATAGGCTCCGCCCATCTTTTCCTTTCAAACTAAAGAGGCTCCGCCCATCAGTTCCTTTCAAACTAAAGAGGCTCCGCCCATCAGTTCCTTTCACTGTAGAGGCTCCGCCCATCTTTTCCTTTCAAACTAAAGAGGCTCCGCCCATCAGTTCCTTTCAAACTAAAGAGGCTCCGCCCATCAGTTCCTTTCACTGTATAGGCTCCGCCCATCAGTTCCTTTCAAACTAAAGAGGCTCCGCCCATCTATTCCTTTCAAACTAAAGAGGCTCCACCCATCTATTCCTCTCAGACTGTATAGGCTCCGCCCATCTTTTCCTTTCAAACTAAAGAGGCTCCGCCCATCAGTTCCTTTCAAACTAAAGAGGCTCCGCCCATCAGTTCCTTTCACTGTAGAGGCTCCGCCCATCTTTTCCTTTCAAACTAAAGAGGCTCCGCCCATCAGTTCCTTTCAAACTAAAGAGGCTCCGCCCATCAGTTCCTTTCACTGTAGAGGCTCCGCCCATCTTTTCCTTTCAAACTGAAGCCGCTCCGCCCATCACTTCCTTTCACTGTATAGGCTCCGCCCATCTTTTCCTTTCACTGTATAGGCTCCGCCCATCTTTTCCTTTCACCGTAGTGGCTCCACCCAGTATGTCCTCCCAGACTCCGCCTCCCTGAAGCATCCTTTGGTTCTGATTTCCTCTGAATCTTCCGCTCTGAGACCAGCTCAGATCTAAGTTCTGGTTTGAATCTTTTTACGACTCTGCGGGGATGTCATTTTCGTTTTTGTGTTTTGTGAACCTGAAGGCCGTCATGGAGGAGATCTCCAGCTTTGAGGAGCGTCTCTCCGTCCTGCAGCAGAAAGGAGAGAGTCTGGTCCGCGGCTGCTCGGACCCGGTCCGGGCCAAGATCGGCCAGCAGGTCCAGACGCAGCTGCAGGGAACCCGGGACAGCTACTCTGCCGTGTGCAGCACGGCCCAGCGGGTCAGTCGCCGTCGTGGCTCGGCCGAAGGCCCCGCCCCCCGCTCAGCCTGTCCGTGTCTCCGCAGATCTACCAGAGTCTGGACCGGGAGCTGCAGAAACACGTCAACCACCAGGACTCGCTGCAGCAGTGCCAGGCCTGGCTGTCCGGCGTGCAGGAGGAGCTGCAGCTGCAGCAGGAGCCGTCCGGCCTGCAGGAGGCGCTCAAGCAGGTCCGCCTCCTTTCTGCTCCTCTGAACCAGCTCTCCACGGTTCCCAAACGAAGGGTGTTTGCCGCGCAGGTGAAGCAGTACCGGGCCCTGCAGGAGCAGGCCAGCACCTACCTGGACCTGGTCTGCTCCGTGTGCGACCTGACGGATGAGGCGGTGAGACTCGCGGCAGCTCAGGTGCAGCAGGTCAAACTGGCGGTGAGTGTCAGACGGGAGGACAGGCAGGGGTCACCCCCAGAGGGAGCATCACACCTTCCTCACTGCATCTCCCATCAGCCTTTGCTCTCTACTCCCATGGTGCACCAGCTGAGCTGAGCAAAGTCTTCTTATGGTTTGGTGTTGTTTTCTGCTCACGGTTCTCGTCCGCAGAGTGGCGTGGGGCAGGAGGCGTGGCCTGATGGCCTTGCACACCTGCCTGCCCCGCCGGTCATTGTGGGCTATTAAACCTCCTCTATTAAACCCGGATCCGTCTACTCGCCCCGTGAAAAGTCAGGCTGAGCGTTCGGCCATGTTTGATTCTGTGTTCTGACCCGGGCCCGCTCACTTCGTCCTCGTCTGTTCTCATCGTCCATCAAAGCGTCGCGCATGAATCCAAACGCGTCTTCGCCAGAAGATCACCCGTCAGGTAGAACAGGCGGAGATAGAGGCGGGAACAGAAGATCAGGTCCGGATCAAACGCTCAGTAAGTCAATACCGAACAATACTTGATACTGGGTCAGGGTCAAGGGTCGTGTGAGGGATGTGAATGAGCCGCGCCGAGGCTGCTGGGAGATGTAGTGCCTCTGACCGACCCTCACCTGCCTCTCCATCGCCGTGAAGATCAGTTGAACTTTATGGACACAGACGAACACGCAGGTTCCGGTCGGTTCTGCGCGGCCGCTCTGACCGTGTCCTCCCTGCAGATCGAGGAGCGCATGTCCAGCACCCAGGAGCTGTCGGAGGGCTGGAGGGAGCTGAAGGAGCAGAAGCTGGACCTGAGCAGCTTCTTCCAGGACTCGGAGGAGCAGCTGCTCAGTCTGTGCAGGAGGCCGGCCGAGCTGGAGCTGAAGGTCGCTCAGAACGTGCTGGCTCAAGCCCAGGTGGGTTCCGTCACGACGCCGGCGGGTCCTGCGGGTCCTGCTGCCTCACAGACCTGCTGCTGTTCCTTCAGGACTGCCGCCTGCAGCTCCGCTCCAAGCAGAGCGTCCTCGCCAGGATGACGGAGACCGTCAGCCGGCTGAGCGGAGACCACAGCTCCTCGGAGCACGCGGACCTGGAGCGTCTGAGCCGCTCCTGGAAGGATCTGTGCCGCCAGGCCGAGGAGCTGCAGACCCAGAAGGAGCAGGACCTGCGGAGGGCCGGGGAGTACCACGCCCGCATCGCTGCGGTGGAGGCGCTGTTCGAGCAGGTGTCCGGAGCGTGGGACAGCCTGGCCAGGTGGGTGGAGTCTTCAGAGGAGCCTCCAGAGCGAGCAGAGTCCTCACGCTGTTGTTCCTGCTGCAGAACGGACGCAGAGAGCTCCTCGCAGCACCTGGAGGCTCTGAGGAGCCTGGCAGGAACTCTGGAGGAGCAGAAGGCCGTCCTGGACGAGCTGAAGGAGCAGAAGCAGAAGGTGGTCCAGCACCTGAACCTGGACGACAAGGAGCTGGTGAAGGAGCAGGTCAGCCACTTCGAGCAGCGCTGGGCTCAGATGCAGACCCTGATCCAGAGGAAGGTCCAGGACTCTGTGGTCACCCTGGAGGACATGAGTCAAGTGGAGGCGCGGCTGCGGGAGGCCCGGGACTGGGCGGAGGAGCAGCAGCCCGCCCTGTCCGAGGCCATGAAGATGAGTCCTCCTCCGGAGCTGGCCCAGAGCTTCCTGTTCGACCACCTGAGCATCTGCAGCGAGCTGGAGGCCAAGCAGCTGCTGCTGGCCCAGGCCGTGGCCGACGCCGACCGGGTCCTGCCGCGGCTGGGCCTCAGCGAGCGGCAGGACCTGCAGCAGATGATCGCCGACTCGCAGGCGGAGGTGGAAGCTCTGAGCGTGAAGGTGGTGCAGCGCAGGAAACACCTGAGCAAGGCCTTCACGGAGAGGACGCAGTTCCTGGTGGCCGTGGGTCAGTCCATCTGCTGGGTTCAGCAGAACGAGAAGAAGGCCCAGGAGGAGGAGCACGTGGCCCTGCTGCCCGAGGACCTGTCCAAGCAGGTGCGCTCCTGCAGGAACATCCAGAGCAGCCTGAAGGCCTACCGCAGCGAGCTGGCCTCCCTGTGGTCTCAGGGCCGAGACCTGATGAGGGAGGCCGGCGAGGAGGAGCGCAGCGAGCTCCTGGTGCGGCTGCAGGAGCTGCAGAGCATCTTCGACCGGACGCTCCACCGCTGCGGGCAGAAGCTGCAGGAGCTGGAGAAGGTTCTGCTGTCCAGGAAGTACTTCAAGACGGACCTGGAGAGGATCTGCCTGTGGCTCAAACAGGCCGACATCGTGACCTTCCCTGAAATTAACCTGATGGTGGGCGGAGCCGAGCTGGAGGCGCAGCTGCGCAAGTACGAGCAGATCCTGGAGCAGGCCGTGGAGTACGAGAACCTGCTCCTCACGGTGCAGACGGCGGGGCAGGAGGTGCTGCCCTCTCTCAACGAGGTGGACCACTGCTACCTGGACGAGAAGCTGAACTCCCTCCCGCAGCAGTACAACAGCATCCTGGCTCTGGCCAAGGAGAAGCGCGAGAAGATCCAGCAGGCCATCCTCAGCAGGAGCGAGTACTCCTCCTTCATAGACGTCACCCACAAGGCCCTGAAGGAGCTGGAGGAGCAGTTCAGCAGTCTGGGGACGCAGCCCGTGGGCCTGGAGACCAAGGAGGTGCTGAGCCTGCAGAGCCAGTACAAAGCCATCCTGGTGGACCTGAGCACGCTGGGTCTGGCCGTGAGCGAGCTGAACCAGAAGAAGGAGGGCTTCCGTAGCACCGGCCAGCCGTGGCGGCCCGAGGAGATGACCCAGCTGGTCGGCCTCTACAACGGCCTGAAGCGGCTGGTGGAGCAGAAGGTGGAGCACCTGGACGAGACCCTGGAGTCCTTCGAGGACCACAAGGCCATGGCCATGCAGGTGGACTCGGAGCTGAGAGCCACCAAGGAGCAGCTGGACAAGGTCAACGCGGAGACGCAGTCCGCCGAGGAGCGGCTGAAGAACTACCACACCCTCGCCGGGAGTCTGCAGAGCGCCGACTCGCACCTGTCCCGGCTCATGGAGCAGATGGACAGCCTGGCCCCCCGCGTGGACCGGGCCGCCCACGACGCCTCCAAGGAGCAGGTGGTGCTGTGGCAGGAGGAGCTGCGCTCGCTGCAGGCCGCCGTGGGCGAGCTGATCGAGGAGTGCGAGAACCGCTTCGTCCACAGCAAGGACTTCCAGACGGAGATGGAGAGGACCCTGGAATGGCTGCAGCAGGTCCGCCGCGAGCTGGACTGCGCCGTCATCGTGGACGTGCGCGTGGAGAAGGTCCAGGAGGAGATCCGGAAGCAGCAGATCATGCAGGAGGAGGTGCAGTCCCGCCTCCGCATCGTGGCGGCCCTCAGCGGTCGCGAGAAGCAGAAGTTCACCAGCGCCAACGAGCTGGTCCCCGTCCACGTGAACCGCCGGCTGGAGGAGATGACCCGGCTGCAGGCCGACGTCCAGAGAGCGCTGAGTGCCAAGCAGGTGAGGGGGCGGGGCATCAGAAGAGACGGGCCAGAGGTCATACAACCGACTCCTGATTTATGGGTGGGAATGTGTGATTAAGCTCCGCCTCCACCGGGGTGCGCTGTGTGTCTGTGAAGCTCCTATAATGTCTCGCGGTGCTTCTCCTGTCTGCAGATCACTCTGGAGGAAGCTCTGCTGCTGTGTCAGCAGTACCACTTCAGGATGCAGGCCGCCTGCGAGTGGCTGGAGGACGCCGTGTCCTTCCTGCAGCAGGCCAGCCTGGGGGTGGACGTGGAGAACCACGAGGAGTGTCTGCGGCAGCAGGCGGACATCGTGGCCACGGAGCAGGAGTTCCTCATCCACCTGGAGGAGCTGCAGGGCCTCCTCCCCAAACTGGAGATCCTGGTCAACCCCGCAGCCAGGGAGCAGCTGAGAGTCAGCGTGGAGTCCGCCCAGCAGAGGGGCGTGGAGGTCCGAGACCAGCTGCAGTGCCACAAGGACGTCCTGCACAGGTCCGGTTCTGTTCAGGGTCAGACACAATCACATCTGTTCTGTTGATGAGACTGGCTGTGCGGGAGCGTCTAGATAAATGATGTCAGATGTCAGGAAGTAATACATGAAGTGAAGCTGCAGCAGACGCAGACATGCAGACGCAGACCTGCAGCAGACGCAGACCTGCAGCAGACCTGCAGCAGACGCAGACCTGCAGCAGACCTGCAGCAGACGCAGACCTGCAGCAGACGCAGACCTGCAGCAGACCTGCAGCAGACGCAGACCTTCAGCAGACGCAGACATGCAGACGCAGACCTGCAGCAGACGCAGACATACAGACGCAGACCTTCAGCAGACGCAGACCTGCAGACGCAGACCTGCAGCAGACACAGACCTTCAGCAGACGCAGACATGCAGACGCAGACATGCAGACGCAGACCTGCAAGCAGACGCAGACCTTCAGCAGACGCAGACATGCAGACGCAGACCTGCAGCAGACGCAGACCTGCAGCAGACGCAGACCTGCAGCAGACGCAGACATGCAGACGCAGACATGCAGACGCAGACATGCAGACGCAGACATGCAGACGCAGACATGCAGACGCAGACGCAGACATGCAGACGCAGACCTGCAAGCAGACGCAGACCTTCAGCAGACGCAGACATGCAGACGCAGACATGCAGACGCAGACCTGCAGCAGACGCAGACATGCAGACGCAGACATGCAGACGCAGACATGCAGACGCAGACATGCAGACGCAGACATGCAGACGCAGACATGCAGACGCAGACATGCAGATGCAGACCTGCAGCAAACGCAGACATGCAGACGCAGACCTGCAAGCAGACGCAGACCTTCAGCAGACGCAGACATGCAGACGCAGACATGCAGACGCAGACATGCAGACGCAGACCTGCAGCAGACGCAGACATGCAGACGCAGACATGCAGACGCAGACATGCAGACGCAGACATGCAGACGCAGACATGCAGACGCAGACATGCAGACGCAGACATGCAGACGCAGACCTGCAAGCAGACGCAGACCTGCTAGAAGACGCAGACCTGCAGCAGACGCAGACATGCAGACGCAGACATGCAGACATGCAGACGCAGACATGCAGACGCAGACATATGGCGCAGACATGCAGACCTTGCAGACGCAGACATGCAGACGCAGACATGCAGACGCAGACCTGGCAGACGACACAGACATGCAGCCGGCAGACGCTGCAGACGCAGACGCAGAGACCTTCAGCAGACCTGCAGCCTAGAAAGCAGACGCAGACATGCAGACTTCAGCAGACGCAGACAGACATGCAGACGCAGAATATGCAGACGCAGACATGCAGACGTGCAGACATGCATGAGACGCAGAACATGCAGATGCAGACCTGCAGCAGACGCAGACATGCGCCAGACATGCAGACGCAGACGCTGCAGCAGACGCAGACCTAAGAAGCAGACGCAGACCTGCAGCAGCACGCAGACTGCAGAGCAGACCTGCAGATGTCGCGCTGATTAGACATCTGCAGGATGACTGCAGACGCAGACTGCAGTGGTGGTGTTGGCCAGCAGACTCTCCTGCTCCATCTTCTCTGTAGATCCAGCCTTGAAGTCTTCAGGACAGGTTCCTGCTGAAGGCTCGACCTTCTGGCCTCTGGATCTCTGGGGGGCGGGGCCACGGTTCCTGCTCAGTCGTGTGTCTTCTTTCAGCTGCGTGGCTCAGTGGACGTGCTTCCAGGAGGCGCGGCAGACCGTCATCGAGCTGATGAACGAGGCAGAGAAGAAGCTGACTCAGTTCTCCACGGCTAAGGCGGCCACCAGCCAGGAAGCAGAAGAGCGTCTGCGCGGCCACAGGGTAGGACGAGTTTCTCCAGCGGGGTTCTGCCGCGAGCCTCGAGTCTGACCGCCGCTGCTCCGCAGAGCCTGGTGTCGCTGGTGAGCGGCTTCCAGGAGAAGCTGAGCGGTCTGGAGGAACAAGCCGCTCAGCTGGAGCTGGTCGGGAGCGACGCCAGCAAGGCCACCATCAGCCGCTCCATGACCACGGTGTGGCAGCGCTGGACGCGGCTCCGCAGCGTGGCGCGAGGGCAGGAGAGGGTCCTGGAGGACACCGCCCAGGAGTGGGGCACCTTCCGGGAGAAGGTACGCGGGCGGCTCAGAAGGGGAGGGGGGCGGAGCAAAGCCGGACGTCTCTGAGGGTCGGCTCCGTTCCAGATGCTGAAGGTGAGGAGCGTCTCGGACGACCTCCAGAGCCGCTTCCCCGACAGCGCCGTGGAAAAGGCCTCCAAGGCCACGCTGCAGTCTCTCCTGGACCAGCACGACCTGCTGAGCCAGGACCTGGAGCGGGAGCTGTCCGCCCTCATGCTGCTGCGGCAGTACGCCCTCAGTCTGCTGCACGGCGTGGAGGTGCCGTCACCCACCAACGACCACGAGGATCTGCCCAGCCTGAAGGAGATCCGAGCGGTCCAGGACCACATGGAGAGGTGAGAAGGTCCTGAGAGCTGGTTCATGGGACGGGTCTTCTTCAGGAGAACCTGGAGCTTCAAACACAGAGAAGGAGTTAAGAATAAATGAGAACAAGAGCTGTAGGGTGGGATAACGATCTGGTCGGATCGAGTCCAGAACCTCATGTTCCATGTGACCAAAGATCTCTGCTGTCATTGGCCAGCAGTTATATGTAAAGACAAAGAGAAAGATGGAGATTCATGCTGGTCGGTCCTGAACATCATATGAAGATCAGGTTCAGCACTTTCTACTGCTGCTGTGGTGGAGTGGAGGACCGCTGCAGGTCAGTTACTGAGGAGAAGAGAGACGCTGATGACAGAACAGTGAAAAACATGTGGATCATGTCGTAGCGCTAACGACCGGCTACGGTGGCCGTTTGGGTCATTTATACCGGTCCCAGCGTGGACCAGATTCAGACTGAGGAAGTCGGGTCTGAGACCGGTTCCTGTCCAGACTGAAACTCAAATGTGTCCAGTCTGAATCCGGCCTCAAACCCCAAATCTGGACGTTCATCAGCTGGTGAGTCAGTGAAGTGTTTCTGTAGCATTTATTTATGTTCCCGATCAAGAGAACATGACATCTAACAATCAGCCATCATGAAAAGATACATAAAACAAAACTATTCAACCAGAGAGAGTCGAGGAAGCTTGTTCATAGAGAAGGATGAGACCAGTGGGAGGTTCCCTTTGAGGATCTGAGCCTTTGGGAGGGCAGCAGGGCTATAGAGGGGGTATAAGAAGGGCAGGAGGTCAGGACCAGGATCCTTCAGCATGAATGATCATCTCTACCTGCTGTAGAACGCATTGACGCAGTCTGAGATGTTTTGGTGTCACCCTCCTGCAGCCTCCTGACCCAGTCCAGAACCAAGCGGGCTCAGGCGGCTCAGGAGCTCCGAGAGCGAGAAGATGTGGAGAAAGAGCTGAGCGTGGTGAAGGTCTGGATCCAGGAGAGCCGGGAGCTGCTCCTCAACCCCACGCAGGACGTGGACGCTCTGCTGCAGCAGCTGGAGGTCAGTCTTTCATCTGGAGAGTTCTTCCATCTGGGCCCGGCTGAAACGTCTGCCGGCCGCTTCAGGTCCTGCACGAGGAGGTCATCGGCTTCCGTCAGAGCGTGGAGAAGCTGGCGGAGCAGCAGCAGAGCAAATACCTGGACCTGTACACCATCCTGCCCTCGGAGATCTCCATGCAGCTGGCCGAGGTCTCTCTGGCTCTGGCTGCCATTGAGGATCAGGTACGGCTGACTCCACCCCCTAGCAGCTCCCGCCACGCGGCTGAAGCGTCTCCCCCCTCCAGGTTCTCTCCAAAGAGAGGGAGATCCAGAAGACCCGAGAAATCAAGGAGGACTTCGGCTCCAGAATCCAGGAGCTGTCTGAGAGGCTGAAAACCATCTCCAGCAAATTCAACGAGAAGTCTCCGGACGTGGAGCACGCCAAAGAGGAGGTCAAGGTGGGTATGTGGGCGTGGCTGCGGCCGCCGCAGCTCTGCGGCTGTGACGCTCTCCTCCCTTCTCCTCAGAGGCTGTTGGAAGAGCTGGAGCGCTGCGGCGGCGTGCTGTCCGAGCTGGACTCCGCCCTGCAGGACTTCAGCCGCAGGAACCCGCTGCTGGCCAAGCAGCTGAGCGAGGCCGTGGGCAAACTGTCGGAGATGCACCACCACAGCAGCCGGCTGGCAGACTGCAGGAACAACTGGCTGAAGAAGGTTCGGCCGTCCGTCGGCTCGCTGACCTCGCCAGAGCCGCTCCTGAAGCTCCGCCTCCTGTCTGCAGGCCGTCTGCTACCTGGACGAGTACGGCGAGATGCTGGACTTCATCGTCAGGTGGTCGGACAAAGCCGCAGCCTGGTGAGGGCAACATCATCTGGAACTCCTCGGTCCACCTGCAGGAGCAGATCGGATCCACCAGGTGCGTCCGCGCCCCGGCGCCGGCGGCCGGCCGTCTGCTGCGTGGGGGGGCAGCTCTGGAACGTCTGCTCCTGTGTGCAGGCGGTCCTGCGGGAGTCCCCGGAGCTCCACGGGGACCTGGAGTCGATGGCAGAGAAGGTGGAGCTTCTGTCCGAGGTGCTGCAGGTCCAGTCGCTGAGTCAGCAGGTGTGTGAGCTGAGCCGGCAGCGACGAGCTGCAGCAGAGCATCCGGACGCAGCTGCAGAGCCTGCAGGACGCCAACAAGGTGAGCAGACGCAGACGGGGGGACGTCTGTGGGTCAGACGTCTGACTGAGCGCCGCTTTCAGAGCATGGAGGTTCTGGAGCGGGAAGTCACGGCGCTGCGGGTCGGTCTGGAGCAGCTGCAGGCCGGGCGCTGACCTCCCCGGAACTGGCCGGCAGAGCCTGAAGGAGCAGCTGGTGCAGAGACAGGTGAGGTGCGGGTGGAGGAGGCGGCAGCTGCCGATCTGAGCGTGGTGTAACCCGGGGGGGGTCTGCAGCGCCTGCTGGCGGACGTGGAGGGCTGAAGCTGCAGGTGCAGGCGGTGCAGCGCTGCCAGAGCGCCCTCGGGTCCCCGAGGACGTCATGCCCGGCTGGCCATCTGCCACGCGGCGCTGCGGCTGCAGCACGAAGCCGGCCAGCTGCAGCACGTGGCCATCCAGCAGTGCAACATCCTGCAGGTGAGGTGGGGGGGGGGGGGGGGGGGGGGGGGGAGGGGGGGGGCGGGGCGAGGCGGGGGCGAGGGCGAGGGGAGAGGCGGGGCAGGGGGGGGGCGGGGGCGGTCACGTGGCCATCCAGCAGTGCAACATCCTGCAGGTGAGAGGGGG
The DNA here is from genome assembly GCA_003999625.1 of Oryzias javanicus. NCBI lineage: Eukaryota > Metazoa > Chordata > Actinopteri > Beloniformes > Adrianichthyidae > Oryzias > Oryzias javanicus. The sequence goes on from CM012458.1 coordinate 25,963,655, forward strand.
GGGGGGGGGGGGGGGGGGGGAGGGAGGGGGGGGGGAGAGGCGGAGCGGGGGCGAGGCGGGGCAGGGCAGGGCGAGGCGAGGGCGGGGCGGGCCGGGCAGGGCGGTCACGTGACCATCCAGCAGTGCAACATCCTGCAGGTGAGGGGGGGCGGGGCGAGGCGGGGCGGTCACGTGACCGGAGGGGAGCTCGTTCTCCGTGTCCAGATGAAACCGGAGGAAGGGAGTTCACCTTACTGTTGGTTACCATGGAAACATGCCCCCCCTCCCCCCGCAGGAGGCCGTGGTTCAGTACGAGCAGTAGAACAGGAAGTGAAGGAGCTGCAGGGGCTGATTGAGGAGGCGCACCAGGTCATCCAGGACCGCCCCGTCCAGCAGCAACATCCAGGAGCTGCAGGGCGCAGATCTGCATCACGAGGTACCCCCCCCCCCCCCCCCACGGGCCGTCTGCACACCAACCGCTCTCTCTCTGCCCCGCAGGAACTCGCCCAGAAGATCAAAGGTTACCAGGAGCAAATCGCCTCCCTCAACTCCAAGTGCAAGATGTTGGCGGTGAAGGCCAAACACGCCGCCATGCTGCTGACCGTCAGCGACGAGCTGCCGGACGAGGGGGGGGTCAGGAACCTGCCGTGACGGTGAGAGACCCCGACGCGGTTGTTCTGGACTTCCCTTGAACCAGTTAACCTGTGGCCCGCCCCCTCCCTCCCAGATGACGGCGGGCCGCTGTCACGCTCTGCTGTCTCGGTTAGCGAGGAGTCGGGGGAGGACGGGCCTGGCAGTGAGGCGTGCTCCCTTCAGGAGGGTCGGTCCCCTTCTCCGCTCACCCCCCCTCAGGCGCGCGGACTCAGAGGTAACCCCGCCTCCTCGCGCCTCAGCTTCCTGCTGAGCATTTAAGGTGGACTGTGTTTCTGCAGGGGGGGCGGGGCAGACTGACCCCTACTGTTGTCCAGGAGTTATACGACCCCACCCGCGAGTCTGTGGTCACCTGGACGACCTGCAGCGCTCGTGGGAGTCTCTGAAGAACGTGGTGGGTGTCAGAAGATGCTGGGGAGGGTCCTCCGACGGCGGTCTGGCCTCACCTCTCTTCTTCTGCAGATCAGCGAGAAGCAGAGATCTCTATACGAAGCCCTGGAGAAGCAGCAGCAGTTCCAGCGCTCCCTGCAGTCCATCTCCTCACAGATGGAGACGCTGGAGGAGAAGCTCAGCGAGCCTCTGGAGCTGCAGACGAGTCCCGAGAGTCACATGACGGCCCACCGCGTGAGTCCAGAGAGAACGCCAACGCTCCCCGATGCTCCGCCCAGTCTGACCCCCCCGCTGCGTTCAGGGTCTGCTGACGGAGATCCAGGAGGTTCAGGAGGAGATGGAGAAGCTGCAGAGCAGCTTCACGCAGGACCTGGACCTGTCTGCGGCCGTGGACTCGGACGTGTCGGAGCAGCTGGCCACGCAGTCCTCGCTGTCCGTGCTGGGGGAGAGGATGTCCACCATCCACATGAAGGCCTCGGGGAGGCGCCAGCAGCTGGAGGTGCGCCCCCCCCCCGCTGCAGAGGGGCGCCACCACGCCTCCAGCTGGAGCTTCATCGCTGCGTTTGTTTGCAGGAGCGCCTGAGCGAGCGGCGGGAGGTTCAGCATCAGGAGCGGCTGCTGCACGACTGCTGGCTCCAGGCAGAGGAGCTGGGGGAGTGGCTTAGCGGCGTGCAGCAGGGGGCCGCCCTCATCCTGCTGCCCCACGCCGCAGGGGAGGTGGAGGAGCAGCTGTCCGAGTGTCAGGTGAGGGCCCCCAGTAAACTACAGCTCTACAGGTGGAGATCTGCAGGTGGAGATCTACAGGTGGAGATCTACAGGTGGAGATCTTCAGGTGGAGATCTGCAGGTGGAGATCTTCAGGTGGAGATCTGCAGGTGGAGATCTACAGGTGGAGATCTACAGGTGGAGATCTGCAGGTGGAGATCTGCAGGTGGAGATCTGCAGGTGGAGATCTAGAGGTGGAGATCTAGAGGTGGAGATCTGCAGGTGGAGATCTGCAGGTGGAGCTCTACAGGTGGAGATCTACAGGTGGAGCTCGTTCTTCATGATCAAACTGATCTCCAGATGAATCTCCAGATTCCAGAATCTGCTTGTCTCTGGGGTTTTTCTGGGGTAAACAGGAGCATTAGTGGCGTTAGAGGGGCATTCAGGTGGTTGTTACAGAGACTTTTCTTAAGCAGATTACACAGAGATCCGGGGGGGGCGTGTCCAGGGCGGAGTCATCTTCCGCTGCAGCTTCTCTGTAAGCAGAGAGACGGCCCCCCCTCCAGAAAACCGATGCCCCCGAAGGCTCCGGAGCAGATCTCATCGAGGGGCTCAGAGGGGTCTGCCCCCCCCCCCCGTAGCTGCTGGCTGAGGTTCTGAGGAGGAGTCCTGCAGGAGTGGGAGGGATTATCAGCCGCCGGGGAGGCTGGCAATGAGCGCGCTCGCCGTGCGGGCCGGTGGAGGCTGCTGGGGGGGGCATGTTTGAGCCGGCCTCTCTGCTGCTGCTCCTGCAGAGCGTGCTGCTGGAGGTGGAGGAGAAGGTGTCGGCGCTGTCGGAGCTGTCGGTGCGGAGCGACCACCTGCTGCTGGAGAGCCCCGCCCACACCCGGCAGGAGGCCCAGCGGCTGGCCTGCAGGCTGCAGGCGCTGAAGGGGGGGCTGCTGGAGCTGCAGAGGCTGCTGCAGGACAAGCAGACCAGCATCCAGGTGGGGGCCGTCCCGAGTGAGAGTCCGACCCGGTCCGCGTTTTGGTTCCCTCTCACGGTTCTGCTCTGGTTCTGAAGAACTCGCTGCAGGAGCCGGAGGACAGCGAGTCCGACTCCAGCCTGTCCCACAGCTCCAGCGTGCAGGACTGGCTGGACCGGGCCCGGACCACGCGGGTCCAGCAGCAGGAGGACAGCCACCAGAGACAGAAGGTACGGGGGTGGGCGGTACCGGGGGGCCCGGCCCAGAGCGCCGCAGTGATCCGCTTCGTTCCTCCTCCCGCAGGAGCTGGAGGAGCAGCTGGCCGAGCAGAAGAAGCTCCTTCAGTCTGTAGCCAGCAGAGGGGAGGAGATCCTCATCCAGCAGGCCTCCCCCAGCAGCAGGTAACGCCCCCCCCCCACAGCCGCTGACACGAGGAGGTGCGAGGAGGCGCTACAGACGCTGGCCGTGTCTTGCAGCTCCGCCGGCCCCGAGGAGGAGGCGGGGCTCCAGCCGATGCGACAGCGGTGGAGGAGCCTGCGGCTGGAGCTGAGGACCAAACTGCAGCTGCTGCAGGGAACTCTGGAGCAGAACCAGAACCAGAACCAGGTACCTGAGGCTGCGGCAGCACCGGCCACCCCTCAGCTGCTCCTGACCACGCCCACTCTCCCCAGGTGTTCCCCCGAGCTTCTCGCGTGAGCGCAGGAGGGCCGCTGTTCACGGCCCCGCCCACGGCGGACCGGCCTTCGCTGACCACCCTCTACGGCGCCTTCAGGGACACGGTCCGAGGCGCTCAGGTGCCGGCCCGTCTCTGTTCTCACACCGGTAGTCGTGGCAACGGGTCGTCATCGTCTTGAATCTGTGCACACAGCCTGGCGATGGGGGCGGAGCCTCCGTAGCGCAGATGGAGCGGCAGCTCTTCTCGGCCGTGGCGTCCACCTCCTCCTGGCTGGACGGCGTGGAGAGCGGCGTCCTGTCCGGATCCCAGCTGCAGCAGGAGGTGAAGATCTTCCTCCTCCTCGGTGTGGGGGTGGGCGGGTCCGTCTGGACCAGGGGTGTCCGAAGACCTCGAGGGCCGGCCTCCTGAACCCTCCCGCCTCTGGCTGATTACCTGGTCAGGTGTGTTTGGCCAATCAGAAGCTTCAGTGGCTGCTTGGTTGGAAAACATGGAGGACACTGGCCCTCGAGGACTGGATTTGGACACCCCTGATCGAGAGTCCAGCCCAGGGGTCGGCGACCTCGGGCACGCGTGCCACAGATGACACGCGTGCCGCAGCTGACACGTGGAGGGAAAGACACGGGGGAGAGACAATCAGCACTTTTGTCGTTAGTTTATGTTCTTGGACTCTCACCTGTCCTCTCACCTGTCTTCTCACCTGTCTTCTCACCTGTCCTCTCACCTGTCTTCTCACCTGTCTTCTCACCTGTCCTCTCACCTGTCTTCTCACCTGTCTTCTCACCTGTCCTCTCACCTGTCTTCTCACCTGTCCTCTCACCTGTCCTCTCACCTGTCCTCTCACCTGTCCTCTCACCTGTCTTCTCACCTGTCTTCTCACCTGTCTTCTCACCTGTCGTCTCACCTGTCCTCTCACCTGTCCTCTCACCTGTCGTCTCACCTGTCCTCTCACCTGTCCTCTCACCTGTCCTCTCACCTGTCCTCTCACCTGTCTTCTCACCTGTCTTCTCACCTGTCCTCTCACCTGTCCTCTCACCTGTCTTCTCACCTGTCTTCTCACCTGTCGTCTCACCTGTCGTCTCACCTGTCGTCTCACCTGTCTTCTCACCTGTCCTCTCACCTGTCTTCTCACCTGTCTTCTCACCTGTCGTCTCACCTGTCCTCTCACCTGTCTTCTCACCTGTCTTCTCACCTGTCTTCTCACCTGTCTTCTCACCTGTCCTCTCACCTGTCTTCTCACCTGTCCTCTCACCTGTCTTCTCACCTGTCTTTTCACCTGTCTTCTCACCTGTCCTCTCACCTGTCTTTTCACCTGTCCTCTCACCTGTCTTCTCACCTGTCTTCTCACCTGTTTTCTCACCTGTTTTCTCACCTGTCCTCTCACCTGTCTTCTCACCTGTCCTCTCACCTGTCTTCTCACCTGTCTTCTCACCTGTCCTCTCACCTGTTTTCTCACCTGTCCTCTCACCTGTCTTCTCACCTGTCCTCTCACCTGTCTTCTCACCTGTCGTCTCACCTGTCGTCTCACCTGTCGTCTCACCTGTCGTCTCACCTGTCGTCTCACCTGTCTTCTCACCTGTCCTCTCACCTGTCTTCTCACCTGTCTTCTCACCTGTCCTCTCACCTGTCCTCTCACCTGTCTTCTCACCTGTCCTCTCACCTGTCTTCTCACCTGTCTTCTCACCTGTCCTCTCACCTGTCCTCTCACCTGTCTTCTCACCTGTCTTCTCACCTGTCTTCTCACCTGTCCTCTCACCTGTCGTCTCACCTGTCGTCTCACCTGTCCTCTCACCTGTCCTCTCGCCTGTCTTCTCACCTGTCTTCTCACCTGTCCTCTCACCTGTCTCACCGTTTCAGCGTGCCCTCTGCAGGTCTCTCCAGGTGTTCAGGCTGGTCTTCTCTCTGCAGATCCTGGAGAAAGACCTGAACTCTGTGTCAGAGGAGCTGAAGCTCTGCGCATCAGTTCTAGCTGGATCTTCAGGACTTGCAGACGAGGACCGAGTACTGCTTCAGGAAAACCTGGACTGCTTGCAAGAGAGGTTGGGTGCGTTGGGCGGGGCTTTGGGCCGGCGCCGTGACCACATGAGGAGCAGAGCTGAGGAACTCGCAGCTTACCAGGTCTGTCTCAGATTCCGCTCTTGGGCTCCAACCCTCTGAAACTAACATCCTCGGTTTCCATGCAGACGGACCTGCAGCTTCTTCAAACCGCTTTGACCAAGAAGAAATGTCAGATCCTTCAGGGTCCGGCCGGGTCCTCGGACAGACCGGCCCGCGAGCAGCTGCAGGTAAGTCCAGCTGCGTGTTTCAGGACCTCAAGCGTGGGTCTCATTGTGGCTTTCTCGGCTCAGGTCCTGGCCTGTGAAGAAGAGACCCTGAAGGACTTTGAGGTCCGAATAGCAGATCTGAAGACCAGAGGAGCCGTTCTGCAGGCCGACCAGGATTCAGCCGGCAGCCTGCTGAAGCTGCAGGTGACGGCCTCCGCCTCTGGGCTGTTTGTGAGGGGGGGGTCACGTGGGACAGGAACGCTGAAGCATCGGAACATCAGAGAAGAACCCGTAACTAAAACAACAACGTCTGACCTTTGACCTACATCCAGGAGAAAGAGGAAGGATAGTCTGAGTCCAGATCAGCACGGCTCACTTAAGCTGGTTAACTATTTACTTGGTTAGCTCCAACCTGTTGGTTAACTGAACCTGTTCAACTGAATTTGGTGGTTAACTATAGCCTGGTTAACTCTAACCATGTAACTCACCTGCTGGTTATCCACAACCTGGTTAACTTAACATTTTGGTCAACTATAACCTGGTTAAACTGAACCTGTTAGTTAACCATAACCTGGTTATCTGAAAGATGTTGATTAACCATAGCCTAGTTTAAATGAATCTGGTGCTTAAATTTAGCCATAAACCGGCTGGCTAAACTCAACCTGGTTAACTAAAGCTGAACCTTTTGGTCAACTACCTGGTCAGCTATAACTTGGTAAGCTTAACCTGCTGAACCACAACTTGGTTTACAGAACCTGCTGGTTAACTAACACCTGGTAATCTGAACCTCCTGGTTAACCTTAACCTGGTTAACTGAACCTACGGGCACAGCTTTCTCGATGTAAACTTCTCAAGCGTCTGTATGTGTCAAATGTTTGCAGCGGTTCTGACCTGTTTACTGTTGCCATAGCAACATGGTGTTATGGAGACCTGAGGCTGAAGGCTGCTGTCTCTCTGGCGGCTGCTGCAGGACTCCTACGAGGACCTGGTGCTGATCGTAGCCTCCAGGCGGAGCGGGCTGAACCAGAACCTGGCCCAGAAGGAGCAGTACGAGCGTGCTCTGCAGGATCTGACCGACCTGCTGGACACCGCCAAGGACAAGATGTCCGCCGACGGACGTGTGCTGGCGGGCTCGGTGGAGGACGTCCAGACCCTGCTGGACAAACACAAGGCACTCCCAGCTCCGCCCTCACCTGCAGCACCTGCAGCACCTGCAGCCTGAAGCCTTCACTCACACCTGTCGTCTGCTGCAGGACTTCTTCCAGGGTCTGGAGACCCACATGGTTCTGACAGAAGCCTACTTCAGGAAGATCAGCAGCCCGGTGCCCCCCGCCGAGAGCCGGGCCCTGCAGGAGGCGCTGGCGGAGGCCCAGAGGGTCCTGCGGGAGGCGCACAGTAAGGGGGTGGAGCTGGAGCGGACGGTGCAGGTGTGGAGCCGCCTGGAGCAGGACTATCAGGGTCTGAGCCGCCAGCTGGAGGCCCTGGAGGGCAGCACCCCCCCCGCCGGTCCGGAGGAGGAGTCTGAGGAGCGCCTGCTGGACAGGATCTCCCTGTACCAGGTCCGACGGCTCCGCCTCCCGCCGTCCCGCCGCCGGCGGGCGGCAGCCTGACGCTCCTCTGCGTTGCAGGGTCTGAAGGGGGGGCTGGCCGAGCACCAGCACCGGCTGCAGCAGCTGCTGGACGAGGGCCGGCGTCTGCTGGGGGGGCTGTCCTGCCCCGGCCTGGAGAGCCGGCTGGCGCAGCTGGGCAAGCGCTGGCTGGACCGCACGGCGCAGGTGGGCAAGGAGCTGGAGCGCCTGGAGGCGGTGCTCAAGCACTGGAGCAGGTGAGGGGCGGCGGGGCAGCGGGCGGGCAGCGGGCGGCGGGCGGCGGGCGTGGGCGGCGGCGGGCGGGGGCGGCGGGCGCCCGTCTGCGCGTGCCCGCGGAGCGCGTTCTGAAGGACGGCTGTGTGCAGGTACCAGAGGGCGCGCGCAGACATTAGCCAGTGGCTGCAGTCTGCGCTGGAGCGCCTGCAGTTCTGGAACACGCAGGCGGTCCTGGTCCCCCAGGAGCTGGACGCCGTCCGGGATCACCTGGCCGCCTTCCTGGTGAGACTTCCTCTGTTTGACCAAAGAAAACACGGTCGCGGCGCTCACGGCTTCTGCTCCGCCCACCGCAGGAGTTCTCCAAGGAGGTGGAGAGCAAATCCGGCCTGAAGAGCGCCGTGGTTTCGGAGGGAAACCAGCTGCTGCGCCTGAAGAAGGTGGACACGGGGGTCCTGCGCTCCGAGCTGGCGCGCATCGACGCGCAGTGGGCGGAGCTTCTCACGCGCATCCCCGTGGTCCAGGAGAAGCTGCACCAGGTACCCTCACCTTCACGGATGTGGGCGGGGCCACCAGAGCGGCGTCTGACTGCTCCGCCCCGCAGGTGCAGATGGAGAAGCTGGCCTCTCAGCACGCCATCGCCGAGCTCTTCAACTGGATCTCCCTGATGGAGACGGTTCTGGAGGAGGACGAGGAGCACCTGCAGAGCGCCGTGGGCTCCACCCTCATCCAGGACTACCTGCAGAGATACAAGGTGAGCTTCCGGCAGCGTGGCGCCTGCCGTCGGCCCCCCTCCCGCCGGGCCCCCTGCCGCCGGTTCCCCTCCCGCCGGGCCCCCTGCCGCCGGTTCCCCTCCCGCCGGTCCCCCTGCCCCGTCGGTTCCCCTCCCTCCGGTCCCCCTCGCGTCGGTCCCCCTGCCGCCTGTCCCCCTCCCTCCGGTCCCCCTCCGCCGGGCCCCTGCCGCCGGTCCCTCCCGCCTGCCCCCCCTCCCACCGGTCCCCTCCTGCCGGTCCCCCTCGCGTCGGTCCCCCTGCCCCGTCGGTTCCCCTCGCGTCGGTCCCCTGCCGCCTGTCCCCTCCTCCGGTCCCCCTCCCGCCGGGCCCCCTGCCGCCGGTCCCTCTCCGCCTGTCCCCCTCCCACCGGTCCCCTCCACCGTCTGTCCCTCTCCCGCCGGTCCCCTCCCGCCGGGCCCCCTCCGTCTGTCCCCCTGCCGCCGGTCGTCCCGCTGAACCTCCGCCTGCTCCTCAGGGCTTCCGGGTGGACGTGAGCTGTAAGCAGCTGACGGTGGACTTCGTCAACCAGTCGGTGGCGCACGCCGGCGCTCCGGACCCGGAGAGCCGCCGCAGCGACAAGACGGACTTCGCCGAGCGCCTGGGGGCCATGAACCGCCGCTGGCAGATCCTGCAGGGCCGGCTCAGCGAGCAGGTGAGCCCCTCCTCCGGGGGTGGTCCCGGGACGGACCGGAGCTGCGGCTGATCTGGATCCTCCCCTTCAGATCCAGGTCCTGGAGAACCTCCTGGACATGTGGCTGCAGTACGAGAGCAGCGTTCAGGCCCTGAAGCTCTGGATGAGCTCGCAGGAGGACCGGCTGAGGAGGAGGCCGCGGCTGGAGGACCTGACCTCCGTGCAGAACGCCCTGAAGGACTGCCAGGTGGGTCGCCGGCTCCTCGCCGCTCCTCCGGGCCTCTCGCTCATCCGGCTCCGTGACCCCTGCAGGAGCTGGAGGAGCTGCTGAAGGAGAAGGAGAAGGAGCTGGAGAAGGTGGAGGAGCAGGGCTGCGCCCTCGTCCAGAACAAGACGGACGAGGCCTGTGCCATCGTCATGGAGACCATCCAGGGAGTCAACCACACCTGGGCCAACCTGGACCACCTGGTGAGTCCTGGTTCCGTCTGTCCTGACGCTGCAGTCTGCGGCCTCCTCAGACCTCCCCGTGTCCGTCAGGTCGGACAGCTGAAGATCAGCCTGACGTCGGTTCTGGACCAGTGGACTCTCTACAAGCACGCCTCTGAGGAGATCAACGCCTACCTGATGGAGGGGAGGTACTCGGTGTCGCGGTTCCGCCTCCTCACCGGATCCCTTGAGGCCGTTCAGCAGCAGGTCCAGAGTCTGGAGGTGAGTCCCTCTGTCTGCAGAACCTCTGTAGAACCTCAGCTCCGTCCAGAACCTCCATGCCTGACTGAGAGTCTCTGAGTCCGGATCAGAACCTCAGTCCAGGAGTTTAGTGGATCCTCCAGATCCGGTTCTGGTTCCTCAGCAGAGTCTTTCTCTTTCTGACTGTTGGATCATGACCTCTGACCTGAACCGAGTCCAGTGACCTCTGACCTTTCATGACCTCCTGGATGAGTCCTCCTCCAGTTCTTGACTCTTTGTGTTCCTGTGAAGGTTCTCTCTGTTCCACTTTGATCTTCTGAGTGAGGATCAGTCTAGAGATCCATCATGATGGATCTTGAGGATCTATGAAGATTTACGAGGATATCTGATGATCTACAAGGATCTTTGATGATTCTACCAGGATCTATGAGGATCTCCAAGGATCTCTGAAGATCTAGCAAGATCTCTGATGATATCTGATGATCTACAAGGATCTTTGATGATTCTACCAGGATCTGTGAGGATCTCTAATTATCTCTCGTGATTCTACAAGAATCTCTGGGGATCTATGAGGATCTCTAAGGATCTCTGATGATATCTGATGATCTCAGAGGATCTCTAAGGATCTCTGAGGATCTCTAATGATCTCTAAGGATCTCTGATGATCTCTAAGGATCTCTGAGGATCTCTAATGATCTCTAAGGATCTCTGATGATCTCTAAGGATCTCTGAGGATCTCTAATGATCTCTAAGGATCTACGAGGATCTGAAACCTGCAGGAACGTCTGTTCTTGAGTTTCTCTGCATCTTCTTTCTGGTCTGGATGAACCTGAACCCGGTTCTTCTAAGTTTGTGCTGGGTTCCATGTTCTCAGCGGTTCTGTGATCGTGGGGTTGATGAAGGTTTCTGCGTTTGGGTTTTTACCGTCAGCATTTGTGTGTGAAGGATCTGCAGGACGACCTGGAGAAGCAGGAGAGCAGCGTGAGAAGGTTCGGCGCCGTGACCCACCAGCTGCTCCGGGAGTGTCATCCTTCGGTGTCGGACTCTCTCAACAACAGCCTGAAGGACATGAACTCCAGGTGATCCACGCCGTTTCTGTGCGAGGTCGTCATGGTAACCACTGTCTGGCTGGCTCAGAGGAGCTTCAGTCAGCGGTTTGTTCAGATCCAAACCATCTGCTGTTTGATCCTCTGGAGTTTGTGTCAGATCCACCACCGGCGTCTGAAGCTCTGACTGATGCGGGTCAGGTCCTGACCGGGTTCTGGGGCCTAAAGGGTCCAGCAGCTCTGAGGAGCAGAACCTCTGCTCAGTCAGAGTTTAGTGTTTTCTAGATGCAAACTCCAGAGGAGAACCTGAGCAGGAGGTGCTTGTCTGCGCTCAGGTGGAGCGGGCTGCAGGAGGAGATCTCGGAGCGTCTGCGCAGCAGCAAAGCGCTGCTCCAGCTGTGGCGGCGCTACAAGGAGCTGCACCAGCAGAGCTGCAGCGGCGTGCAGCTGCAGGAGGAGCGAGCCGACGCGCTCCTGAAGAGCTCCTGCAGCAAAGACACGGCGGAGGAGGAGCTCCCCGAGTGGATCCAGGAGTGCAACGTAAGCACGACCCGTCTGCACGACCCGTCCGCACGACCCGTCTGCTCTGAGCCGACCCGGTTTCACAGAAGCTCCTGGTTCCCCTCAGGAGCTGCTGCGGTCACAGGCGCCGCTCCAGGCCTCGCTGGAGGTGCTGCAGACGCTGGGGGAGCAGCTGAAGCAGCAGGTGGACCCGTCTGCGTCCTCCACCCTGCAGTCCGACCATCTGTGTCTGCGCCAGCGGCTGCGCGCGGTGGAGCAGGCGCTCCGCGGACAGCTCACCAGCCTGCAGGTAAAGTTCAGGGATTAGCAGTAATCCCAGCAGATTAAAACCCGTTCACTTCCTCTGGTGGGGGGGCGTGTCTGCGCAGACCGGAGTCCAGGACTACCAGACCTTCAAGGACCAGCTGGAGACCCTGAGCTGCTGGATCCGGGACGCAGAGGAGGACTTGAAGGTCCAAGATCCCAACGGCGGCACCAGCCTGCCCGTCATCCAGAGCCGCATGGAGGGGCTGAAGGTCAGTGCCCCCCCCCCCCCGAGTAACCTGGACGAGCGGCGAGCCCGGCTGACGCCGCGTTTGCCGCAGGAGCTCCTGCTGCAGTTCAGCAGCACGGCGCCGGAGCTGGAGCGCCTGAACGAGCTGGGCTACCGGCTCCCCCTCAGCGACGCAGAGATCAAGAGCCTGCAGAACCTGAACAGAACCTGGACCGCCGCCTCCACCCAGACCACCGAGAGGTTCAGGTGAGCCGCGGTTCCGGAGCGGCGTTCCGGTAAATGATTTGAAGGCGGAACGCCGTTGCGGCTGGAGAGATCAGCTGTGCGGCCAGTTTTCAGTATATAACACATGACAGAAGCCGCGGTCGCTCTTATGGAAGAAAAATAAGAAAATTGACATTCGAGCTGAGAGCAGGCAGCGCTTTATTTGGACGTTTACATTGTTTTTGCGGCGCATCAGACAGTTATTAAAGCTTCTGGAGAAGAGAAGATGCTATCTTCACATTGACTGCAGTCAAATGATCACATGTTCACATTTCTGTGCTCCAATCAGCATCACTGGATTTTTGGTGTGACTTTTATCCAATACTTACGGTAGCAGGACTGAGAACGCTGGAAAATCTCCACCAGACTCCACGGAGCTTCTTCATGTGACCACGGAAATGTGAACGGCGGCTCATTTGACCGCAGCTGTAAAAGATCTGTGAAAGTTCGCTCCATGAAGTTCTTCCTTGTCTGAACTGATATCCAGCTCAAAACAAAACTGCTAGACATTTTTGTGGTGCAGCGGTGAAGACGCAGAGCCACAGGGGAGGGTCCAAGACGAGCAGGTCAGCTTTGCTCAGCTCCAGAAACCACGCTGCCACAGTGGAGTTTTCACAGACCAACATTAAAAAATGACTTTTTAAGACATTAAGGGTCTGCGATTTTGGTTAAAAAACAACATAAACATAAATAAAACACTCCTGAGAACTTATTCTTTTTAAATAAAAGTAAAAATTGCCATATGGGGACTTTAAAAGTAAAGGTACTGGACTGTGTGCGTGCGTGTGTGTGTGTGTGTGTGGGGGGGGGTGGCAGCATAGTACCGGCATAACAAAAAATCTACTTTCACCCCTGTCCCGTGTCCCGCAGCAAGCTGCAGGCGTTCCTGCTGCAGCAGCAGAGCTTCCTGGAGAAGTGCGAGGCCTGGATGGACTTCCTGCTGCAGACGGAGGAGAAGCTGGCCGTGGAGATCTCCGGGAACTACCCCAGCCTGACGGAGCAGCAGAAGGCCCACGAGGTCCGGACCCGTCCAGGACTCGTCCGCTCCGGGTTGGGTTCTGACTCATCGCTCTCCCCTCCCTCAGCTCTTCCAGGCGGAGATGTTCAGCCGCCAGCAGATCCTGCACTCCATCATCAGTGACGGCCAGCGCATGCTGGAGCAGGGACAGGTGGAGGACAGGTGAGGTCTGAGCCGCAGGCGCGCGCTGCCCGGGTCTCTGTCAACCCGCCGCTCCGTCCCGCAGGGAGGAGTTCGCCGTCAAGCTGGCGCTGCTCAGCAACCAGTGGCAGGGCGTGGTGCGGCGCGCCCAGCAGAGGCGGGGCATCATCGACAGCCTGCTGCGGCAGTGGCAGCGCTTCCGGGAGCTGCAGGACAAGCTGGGCAAGTGGCTGCAGGACGTGGCCCCCCCCGCCGAGGCGCCGGGGGGCCGGGTCCCCCTGCAGCAGGCCCGCTGCCGGCTGGAGGCCGTCCAGGTAGGCGCGGGTCCGACGGGGCCGGCGGAGCCCCGCCCCCTCTCACCTGAGCTCCTGTCCCGCAGCTGAAGGAGAAGCTGCTGCAGCGGCAGCGCGGCAGCTTCATCCTGACGGTGGAGGCGGGCCGCCAGCTCCTGCTGTCGGCCGACGGCGCGGCGGAGGCGGCGCTGCACGCCCAGCTCGCCCACGTCCAGGAGCGCTGGAGGGAGGCCTGCTCCCGCCTGGAGGAGCAGAGGAGGAGGCTGGCCGGCGTGCTGAAGGTAAGCCCGCTCTGCGTCCGGCACGCGCCCCGCCCGCGGCCGCCCACGCCCCGCCCTCCCCACCCGCGCCCTGCCCACGCCCCGCCCACGGCCCGCCCTCACCCCACCCACGCCCCGCCCTCACCCCACCCACGCCCCGCCCTCGCCCCGCCCTCACCCGTCTGTGTGCAGGACTGGCAGCGCTGTGAGGCGGGGATCGCCGCGTCGCTGGAGAAGCTGCGCTCCTTCAAGAAGCAGCTGTCCCAGCACCTCCCTGACCTCCACGAGGAGCTGCAGGCGGAGCAGCTGCGCTGTCAGGTCTGTCGTTTCTACCTTACAAACACATCAGACAAAACAAACAACGTCCCAGAGTCCCGCCGTTCTAAATGCATCAACAAAGCAGGAAGGTCAAACTCAGCCGTCGGTTTGACCTGATGGAGATCAGACTGTCAGGATTCACGGCGCCGCTGACCTTTGACCTGATGGAGATCAGACTGTCAGGATTCACGGCGCCGCTGACCTTTGACCTGATGGAGATCAGACTGTCAGGATTCACGGCGCCGCTGACCTTTGACCTGATGGAGATCAGACTGTCAGGATTCACGGCGCCGCTGACCTTTGACCTGATGGAGATCAGACTGTCAGGATTCACGGCGTCGCTGACCTTTGACCTGAGCTTTAGACTGAAGGATCCGATGCTGGTGTCGGAGTTCCTCACGATCGAACGTTTCCAGGAGAGATTCTGATTTTTTATAACTTAAGAGACTACATTTCCCAGCATTCAGAGAGTCTCTGAGCCATTTTCTTTCTAACTTCCGGGTTACTTGTTTTAGGGAACGAGTTTCATCATTGAACCACGGTGCTGCTCTGTTCAGAGGGGCAACAACATCCAGTGTTCCCCTGAGGGCTTGCATGGCATCATTCACAAACTGATCATTTTCAGAGGGGGTTAAAGTGTTCTGAGAATATTCACTCAACATGTTACTGAACATTGGTTGGACTGAGAGTTTAAATTCAGACACGGAACGGTCAGATAATGTTCGTTTAAGCTCTTTCTTAGTTGTTGGAGCAGTAGCATTTTCTAATATAAACTGAAAGGTAATTAAAAAATGATCTGAAAGTATGGGATTATGAGGAAGGACATTCAGATGACTAATCTCAACTCCATAAGTTAAAACCAGGTCCAGAGTGTGCTTGTGACAGTGAGTAGGTTGATCTACGTTTTGTGTGAAACCAATAGTTTCTAATAAAGTTGCAAATGTGTTTCTAAGACAATCACTGGAATCATCAATGTGAATATTAAAATCCCCTGTTAATATAATTTTGTCAGAGTCTAAAATAACATTTGATAAACTCAGATAAAAAGGGGCCGGTCAGCTTCATTCCTCTGAACATAATCATCCTGTTGTAGCCAGGTTTCTGTTAGAGCTAGCATGTTAAGTTTATTATCATTAATCAGTTCGTTGACTAACAGGGACTTTGAGGAAATTGATCTAATGTTTAGTAGCCCATATTTAATGACATCATGTTTATTTCTATGACTCTTTTCTTTCATTTGCCTTCCAGCACATGAGCTAATGCTAGTTCCTGCTGGGCTAGCCCTGTTTGGGGTTAGCATCAGCGCTAACGGTTGCTGCTTTCTCCCCGGGTCTCCTCTCTGGGTTGTCAGGCTGCATGGCTAAAACTAGCAGAAATGTTTCTGGAGAGAAGAGCCGCTCCGTCCAAACTGGGATGAATTCCATCTCTCCGCATGAGGCCGGGCTTTCCCCAGAACAAAGCTAACGCCGTTTTCTGGACACCATTTAGCTAACCAGCGGTTAAATGATGAAAAGCGGCTGTACATTTCATCACTGACTGTGTTTGGTAGAGGACCAGAGAAAATAACTGTGTCTGACACAGATTGATCCAGTTTACACTCTGATTCTACCTTTAATTTTAGAATCTCTGATTGTCTTCGTCGGGCGTCGTTGCCGCCGGCGTGAATTTTGACCCAACAGAACCGGGCCTTACTCTGGGCTAACATCCTGAGGTTTCCTTCATAATATCACCAACTCTGGCTCCCGGGTAACATCTAACTGAAGATCCCTGAGCTTTACATGTCTAACCTCCGATCACCAGGTTTTTGTTCAGTCGGTGAGTCACTGAGGGGTAAACCTGTTAGACACGGGGAGCTCCGGACGCTCTGAGAGCCTCCGTTTAGCTCTCTGCTTCTTCTCCACCAACATTTATGATATAAAGAGTAAAGACAAACAAATGAATAATGACGTCTGTTCCTCTTTATTCGGCCTGTCCGTCCTCCTCTCTGTCTGAAACCATGATCTCACCTTCATGTTAACCACTCTGAACATGTACTGAACACACATGTCAGAGCTGGTCCTCAATAAACTGAAGACAACTGGAGTAGTTACATCCCTCACTATGTCACCAGCTACAGGACCAAGGAGACCCTGAGAAAACCTCAACTGGTACAAGAGCATGCTGGGAAATAGACCATTAGGGTCTTCTGCATCCCTAACCAAAATGAACCGCAGCCCTCAGTCTCAGATGATCCTGTCTTCACGCGGGATCCAGGAGGTCCAAGTGAGAAGAGAAGCTTCTCTCCATAACAGACCTGCAGAGGTGGTTCCCCTTCGTTCTTGCTCGTACCAGCTGGGAGGTGGATCATCTATGAAGACCCGATCCAGGTCTCTCCTGGACACGGGGAGGTGTCCCGGTCACGCCCCACTGAGTGGAGCCCCCGGGGAAGACCTCTCTGGAGGAGGGAAGTCTGGGCATCTTTGCTTAGACCCCCCCCAGCCCCGACCAGGATGAGAGGAAGGAAGTAGATGATATTTGACCCTGATCCTTGGGGGGCTGACCCCCCAGCAGTTCCTAGAACAATCTGCAAACATCTGCAGAGCTCCAGGCTGATGTTTGAACGTGCCCCCCCCCCAGGACCTGGAGAAGACCTCTGAGGGCTGGACCGCAGACCTGGCCCACCTGGCTCTGCTGAAGGAGACCCTGACCTGGTCCATCAGCGCCGAGGACCTGTCAGTCCTGCAGGAGCGCATGGAGCTCCTGCAGCGACAGTGGGAGGAGACCTGCCACCAGGTGACGTTCTGCTGACGAACCCCCCACTGAGACGCTCTCACTTCCTGTGTCGGCTCAGTTCCGCTTCGTGACGAGCCGAGCTTCCTGTGCAGGAAGTGTCTGACGGCGTTCTGTGTGTGCAGCTGTCGCTGCGCCGGCAGCAGGTGGGCAAGCGGCTGAACGAGTGGAGCGTGTTTGCAGAGAAGTACAAGGAGATGTGCGAGTGGCTCACCAGCATGGAGAGCAAGGTGTCCCAGAACGGAGACATCAGCATCGAGGAGATGATCCAGAGGCTCCACAAGGTCTGATGTCACAGCTGAAGGTTTCTGGAGGTAGACCCGACTCTGATCGCAGCTGTCGTCTCAGGACTACCAGGAGGAGATCTCGGTGGCGGAGAAGAACAAGCAGCAGCTCCAGGATCTGGGGGAGCGTCTGGCCGGGGCCAGCCAGCAGAACAAGGCCGCCGAGATCCAGCAGAAGCTCAGCAAAGTGGGCGACCGCTGGCAGCACCTCCTGGACCTGATCGGAGCCAGGTGAGGACAGGTCCGGTCGGGCCGCTGGCTCCGGTCGGGCCGCCGGCTCCGGTCGGGCCGCCGGCTCCGGTCGGGCCGCCGGCTCCGGTCGGGCCGCCGGCTCCGGTCGGGCCGGCCCCGCCGGAGCTCCGGGTGACCCGTTTCCTCCCGCAGAGTGAAGAAGCTGAGGGAGACGCTGGTGGCCGTGCAGCAGCTGGACCGGAACATGAGCAGCCTGCGGTCCTGGCTGGCCTACATCGAAGGCGAGCTGTCCAAACCCCTGTCCTACGAGTCCTGCGACTTCCAGGAGATCCAGAGGAAGCTGGACCTGCAGCAGGTGATCCGCGCTTCCATCCAGTCAGAATTAACGTCCTGAACAGAGCGGGTCACGTCACGGCAACCTCGGGTCAGAAGGTTCTGGTTCTGAGTGACCACCACAAAACAAAGCCGGAGGCGTGGATCAAAGGTTTTAATCATGGAGGATGTTGCCGTGGTGACCTGACAGACTTTGGCTCCGCCCCTTTTCCCTGCCAGGAGCTTCAGCGGGACATCGAGAAACACAGCACGGGGGTGGCGTCTGTCCTGAACCTGTGCGAGGTGCTGCTGCACGACTGCGACGCCTGCGCCAACGACGCCGAGTGCGACTCTATCCAGCAGGCGACTCGTAACCTGGACCGGCGTTGGAGGAGCATCTGCGCCTCGTCGTTGGAGAGGAGGCTCCGGTAAGACTCGGTCTCTCTGGGATTCTGGCCGTGCCGGACAAGTCCTCATTCCTCTTCTCCAGGATCGAAGAGACCTGGAGACTCTGGCAGAAGTTTCTGGAAGACTTCAGTCGCTTCGAGGAGTGGCTGGACCCGTACGAGGACACGGCGGCGCAACCCAAGTCCTCAGGAGTCCTGTACACGGAGGCCAAGGAGGAGCTGAAGAAGTTTGAGGTGTGTGACCAGAGATCCTGCAGACCCGGAAACAGGAGGGTTCTGGACTAGAGAGGAGGGTTCTGGACTAGAGAGGAGGGTTCTGGACTAGAGAGGAGGGTTCTGGACTAGAGAGGAGGGTTCTGGACTAGAGAGGAGGGTTCTGGACTAGAGAGGACGGTTCCGGACTAGAGAAGAGGGTTCTGGACTAGAGAGGAGGGTTCCGGACTAGAGAGGAGGGTTCTGGACTAGAGAGGAGGGTTCTGGACTAGAGAGGAGGGTTCTGGACTAGAGAGGAGGGTTCTGGACTAGAGAGGACGGTTCCGGACTAGAGAGGAGGGTTCTGGACTAGAGAGGAGGGTTCTGGACTAGAGAGGAGGGTTCTGGACTAGAGAGGACGGTTCTGGACTAGAGAGGAGGGTTCTGGACTCGAGAGGACGGTTCTGGACTAGAGAGGAGGGTTCTGGGTTCTGGACTAGAGAGGAGGGTTCTAGACTCGAGAGGAGGGTTCTGGACTAGAGAGGAGAGTTCTGGACTAGAGAGGAGGGTTCTGGACTAGAGAGGAGGGTTCTGGACTAGAGAGGAGGGTTCTGGACTAGAATGGAGGGTTCTGGACTAGAGAGGAGTGTTCTGGACTAGAGAGGAGGGTTCTGGACTAGAGAGGAGTGTTCTGGACTAGAGAAGAGGGTTCTGGACTAGAGAGGAGGGTTCTGGACTAGAATGGAGGGTTCTGGACTAGAGAGGAGTGTTCTGGACTAGAGAGGAGGGTTCTGGACTAGGGAGGAGGGTTCTGGACTAGAGAGGAGTGTTCTGGACTAGAGAAGAGGGTTCTGGACTAGAGAGGAGGGTTCTGGACTCGAGAGGAGGGTTCTGGACTAGAGAGGGGGGTTCTGGACTAGAGAGGAGGGTTCTGGACTAGAGAGGAGGGTTCTGGACTAGAGAGGAGGGTTCTGGGTTCTGGACTAGAGAGGAGGGTTCTGGACTAGAGAGGAGGGTTCTGGACTAGAGAGGAGGGTTCTGGGTTCTGGACTAGAGAGGAGGGTTCTGGACTAGAGAGGAGGGTTCTGGACTAGAGAGGAGGGTTCTGGGTTCTGGACTAGAGAAGAGGGTTCTGGACTAGAGAGGAGGGTTCTGGACTAGAGAGGAGGGTTCTGGACTCGAGAGGAGGGTTCTGGACTAGAGAGGGGGTTCTGGACTAGAGAGGAGGGTTCTGGACTAGAGAGGAGGGTTCTGGACTAGAGAGGAGGGTTCTGGACTAGAGAGGAGGGTTCTGGACTAGAGAGGATGGTTCTGGACTAGAGAGGAGGGTTCTGGACTAGAGAGGAGGGTTCTGGACTAGATAGGAGAGTTCTGGACTAGAGAAGAGGGTTCCGGACTAGAGAGGAGGGTTCTGGACTAGAGAGGAGGGTTTTGGACTAGAGAGGAGGGTTCTGGACTAGAGTGGGGGGTTCTGGACTAGAGAGGAGGGTTCTGGACTAGAGAGGAGGGTTCTGGACTAGAGAGGAGAGTTCTGGGTTCTGGACTAGAGAAGAGGGTTCTGGACTAGAGAGGAGGGTTCTGGACTAGAGAGGAGGGTTCTGGACTAGAGAGGAGGGTTCCGGACTAGAGAGGAGGGTTCTGGACTAGAGAGGAGGGTTCTGGACTAGAGAGGAGGGTTCTGGACTAGAGAGGAGGGTTCTGGACTAGAGAGGAGGGTTCTGGACTAGAGAAGAGGGTTCTGGACTAGAGAGGAGGGTTCTGGACTAGAGAGGAGGGTTCCGGACTAGAGAGGAGAGTTCTGGACTAGAGAGGAGGGTTCTGGACTAGAGAGGAGGGTTCTGGACTAGAGAGGGGGGTTCTGGACTAGAGAGGAGGGTTCTGGACTAGAGAGGAGAGTTCTGGGTTCTGGACTAGAGAGGAGGGTTCTGGACTAGAGAGGAGGGTTCTGGACTAGAGAGGAGGGTTCTGGACTAGAGAGGGGGGTTCTGGACTAGAGAGGAGGGTTCTGGACTAGAGAGGAGGGTTCTGGACTAGAGAGGAGAGTTCTGGGTTCTGGACTAGAGAAGAGGGTTCTGGACTAGAGAGGAGGGTCTGGACTAGAGAGGAGGGTTCTGGACTAGAGAGGAGGGTTCCGGACTAGAGAGGAGGGTTCTGGACTAGAGAGGAGAGTTCTGGGTTCTGGACTAGAGAGGAGGGTTCTGGACTAGAGAGGAGGGTTCTGGACTAGAGAGGAGGGTTCTGGACTAGAGAAGAGGGTTCTGGACTAGAGAGGAGGGTTCTGGACTAGAGAGGAGAGTTCTGGGTTCTGGACTAGAAAAGAGGGTTCCGGACTAGAGAGGAGGGTTCTGGACTAGATAGTAGAGTTCTGGACTAGAGAAGAGGGTTCCGGACTAGAGAGGAGGGTTCTGGACTAGAGAGGAGGGTTCTGGACTAGAGAGGAGGGTTCTGGACTAGAGAGGAGGGTTCTGGACTAGAGAGGGGGTTCTGGACTAGAGAGGAGGGTTCTGGACTAGAGAGGAGGGTTCTGGACTAGAGAAGAGGGTTCCGGACTAGAGAGGAGGGTTCTGGACTAGATAGGAGAGTTCTGGACTAGAGAAGAGGGTTCCGGACTAGAGAGGAGGGTTCTGGACTAGAGAGGAGGGTTCTGGACTAGAATGGAGGGTTCTGGACTAGAGAGGAGGGTTCTGGACTAGAGAAGAGGGTTCCGGACTAGAGAGGAGGGTTCTGGACTAGAGAGGAGGGTTCCGGACTAGAGAGGAGGGTTCTGGACTAGAGAGGAGGGTTCTGGACTAGAGAGGAGGGTTCTGGACTAGAGAGGAGGGTTCTGGACTCGAGAAGAGGGTTCCGGACTAGAGAGGAGGGTTCCGGACTAGAGAGGAGGGTTCCGACTAGAGAGGACGGTTCTGGACTAGAGAGGAGGGTTCTGGACTAGAGAGGAGGGTTCTGGACTAGAGAGGAGGGTTCTGGACTAGAGAAGAGGGTTCCGGACTAGAGAGGAGGGTTCCGGACTAGAGAGGAGGGTTCCGGACTAGAGAGGACGGTTCTGGACTAGAGAGGAGGGTTCTGGACTAGAGAGGAGGGTTCTGGACTAGAGAGGAGGGTTCTGGGTTCTGGACTAGAGAAGAGGGTTCTGGACTAGAGAGGAGGGTTCTGGACTAGAGAGGAGGGTTCTGGACTCGAGAGGAGGGTTCTGGACTAGAGAGGGGGGTTCTGGACTAGAGAGGAGGGTTCTGGACTAGAGAGGAGGGTTCTGGACTAGAGAGGAGGGTTCTGGACTAGAGAGGATGGTTCTGGACTAGAGAGGAGGGTTCTGGACTAGAATGGAGGGTTCTGGACTAGAGAGGAGGGTTCTGGACTAGAGAAGAGGGTTCGGACTAGAGAGGAGGGTTCTGGACTAGAGAGGAGGGTTCCGGACTAGAGAGGAGGGTTCTGGACTAGAGAGGAGGGTTCTGGACTAGAGAGGAGGGTTCTGGACTAGAGAGGAGGGTTCTGGACTAGAGAGGAGGGTTCTGGACTCGAGAAGAGGGTTCCGGACTAGAGAGGAGGGTTCCGGACTAGAGAGGAGGGTTCTGGACTAGAGAGGACGGTTCTGGACTAGAGAGGAGGGTTCTGGACTAGAGAGGAGGGTTCTGGACTAGAGAGGAGGGTTCTGGACTAGAGAAGAGGGTTCCGGACTAGAGAGGAGGGTTCCGGACTAGAGAGGAGGGTTCTGGACTAGAGAGGACGGTTCTGGACTAGAGAGGAGGGTTCTGGACTAGAGAGGAGGGTTCTGGACTAGAGAGGAGGGTTCTGGGTTCTGGACTAGAGAAGAGGGTTCTGGACTAGAGAGGAGGGTTCTGGACTAGAGAGGAGGGTTCTGGACTCGAGAGGAGGGTTCTGGACTAGAGAGGGGGGTTCTGGACTAGAGAGGAGGGTTCTGGACTAGAGAGGAGGGTTCTGGACTAGAGAGGAGGGTTCTGGACTAGAGAGGAGGGTTCTGGACTAGAGAGGAGGGTTCTGGACTAGAGAGGAGGGTTCTGGACTAGATAGGAGAGTTCTGGACTAGAGAAGAGGGTTCCGGACTAGAGAGGAGGGTTCTGGACTAGAGAGGAGGGTTCTGGACTAGAGAGGAGGGTTCTGGACTAGAGTGGGGGGTTCTGGACTAGAGAGGAGGGTTCTGGACTAGAGAGGAGAGTTCTGGGTTCTGGACTAGAGAAGAGGGTTCTGGACTAGAGAGGAGGGTTCTGGACTAGAGAGGAGGGTTCTGGACTAGAGAGGAGGGTTCCGGACTAGAGAGGAGGGTTCTGGACTAGAGAGGAGAGTTCTGGGTTCTGGACTAGAGAGGAGGGTTCTGGACTAGAGAGGAGGGTTCTGGACTAGAGAGGAGGGTTCTGGACTAGAGAAGAGGGTTCTGGACTAGAGAGGAGGGTTCTGGACTAGAGAGGAGGGTTCCGGACTAGAGAGGAGAGTTCTGGACTAGAGAGGAGGGTTCTGGACTAGAGAGGGGGGTTCTGGACTAGAGAGGAGGGTTCTGGACTAGAGAGGAGGGTTCTGGACTAGAGAGGAGAGTTCTGGGTTCTGGACTAGAGAAGAGGGTTCTGGACTAGAGAGGAGGGTTCTGGACTAGAGAGGAGGGTTCTGGACTAGAGAGGAGGGTTCTGGACTAGAGAGGAGGGTTCTGGACTAGAGAGGAGAGTTCTGGGTTCTGGACTAGAGAAGAGGGTTCTGGACTAGAGAGGAGGGTTCTGGACTAGAGAGGAGGGTTCTGGACTAGAGAGGAGGGTTCCGGACTAGAGAGGAGGGTTCTGGACTAGAGAGGAGAGTTCTGGGTTCTGGACTAGAGAGGAGGGTTCTGGACTAGAGAGGAGGGTTCTGGACTAGAGAGGAGGGTTCTGGACTAGAGAAGAGGGTTCTGGACTAGAGAGGAGGGTTCTGGACTAGAGAGGAGAGTTCTGGGTTCTGGACTAGAAAAGAGGGTTCCGGACTAGAGAGGAGGGTTCTGGACTAGATAGGAGAGTTCTGGACTAGAGAAGAGGGTTCCGGACTAGAGAGGAGGGTTCTGGACTAGAGAGGAGGGTTCTGGACTAGAGAGGAGGGTTCTGGACTAGAGAGGAGGGTTCTGGACTAGAGAGGGGGGTTCTGGACTAGAGAGGAGGGTTCTGGACTAGAGAGGAGGGTTCTGGACTAGAGAGGAGGGTTCTGGACTAGAGAGGAGGGTTCTGGACTAGATAGGAGAGTTCTGGACTAGAGAGGAGGGTTCTGGACTAGAGAGGACGGTTCTGGACTAGAGAGGAGGGTTCTGGACTAGAGAGGAGGGTTGGACTAGAATGGAGGTTCTGGACTAGAGAGGAGTGTTCTGGACTAGAGAGGAGGGTTCTGGACTAGAGAGGAGGGTTCTGGACTAGAGAAGAGGGTTCTGGACTAGAGAGGAGGGTCTGGGTTCTGGACTAGAGAGGAGGGTTCTGGACTAGAGAGGAGGGTTCTGGACTAGAGAGGGGGGTTCTGGACTAGAGAGGAGGGTTCTGGACTAGAGAGGAGGGTTCTGGGTTCTGGACTAGAGAAGAGGGTTCTGGACTAGAGAGGAGGGTTCTGGGTTCTGGACTAGAGAGGAGGGTTCTGGACTAGAGAGGAGAGTTCTGGGTTCTGGACTAGAGAAGAGGGTTCTGGACTAGAGAGGAGGGTTCTGGACTAGAGAGGAGGGTTCTGGACTAGAGAGGAGGGTTCTGGACTAGAGAGGAGAGTTCTGGGTTCTGGACTAGAGAAGAGGGTTCTGGACTAGAGAGGAGGGTTCTGGACTAGAGAGGAGGGTTCTGGACTAGAGAGGAGGGTTCCGGACTAGAGAGGAGGGTTCTGGACTAGAGAGGAGAGTTCTGGGTTCTGGACTAGAGAGGAGGGTTCTGGACTAGAGAGGAGGGTTCTGGACTAGAGAGGAGGGTTCTGGACTAGAGAAGAGGGTTCTGGACTAGAGAGGAGGGTTCTGGACTAGAGAGGAGAGTTCTGGGTTCTGGACTAGAAAAGAGGGTTCCGGACTAGAGAGGAGGGTTCTGGACTAGATAGGAGAGTTCTGGACTAGAGAAGAGGGTTCCGGACTAGAGAGGAGGGTTCTGGACTAGAGAGGAGGGTTCTGGACTAGAGAGGAGGGTTCTGGACTAGAGAGGAGGGTTCTGGACTAGAGAGGGGGGTTCTGGACTAGAGAGGAGGGTTCTGGACTAGAGAGGAGGGTTCTGGACTAGAGAGGAGGGTTCTGGACTAGATAGGAGAGTTCTGGACTAGAGAGGAGGGTTCTGGACTAGAGAGGACGGTTCTGGACTAGAGAGGAGGGTTCTGGACTAGAGAGGAGGGTTCTGGACTAGAATGGAGGGTTCTGGACTAGAGAGGAGTGTTCTGGACTAGAGAGGAGGGTTCTGGACTAGAGAGGAGGGTTCTGGACTAGAGAAGAGGGTTCTGGACTAGAGAGGAGGGTTCTGGGTTCTGGACTAGAGAGGAGGGTTCTGGACTAGAGAGGAGGGTTCTGGACTAGAGAGGGGGGTTGGACTAGAGAGGAGGGTTCTGGACTAGAGAGGAGGGTTCTGGGTTCTGGACTAGAGAAGAGGGTTCTGGACTAGAGAGGAGGGTTCTGGGTTCTGGACTAGAGAGGAGGGTTCTGGACTAGAGAGGAGGGTTCTGGACTAGAGAGGAGGGTTCTGGGTTCTGGACTAGAGAGGAGGGTTCTGGACTAGAGAGGAGGGTTCTGGACTAGAGAGGAGAGTTCTGGACTAGAGAGGAGGGTTCTGGACTAGAG
Organism: Oryzias javanicus; assembly: GCA_003999625.1. Taxonomy (NCBI): domain Eukaryota; kingdom Metazoa; phylum Chordata; class Actinopteri; order Beloniformes; family Adrianichthyidae; genus Oryzias; species Oryzias javanicus. The sequence goes on from CM012458.1 coordinate 25,988,445, forward strand.
AGGAGGGTTCTGGACTAGAGAGGAGGGTTCTGGACTAGAATGGAGGGTTCTGGACTAGAGAGGAGTGTTCTGGACTAGAGAGGAGGGTTCTGGACTAGAGAGGAGGGTTCTGGGTTCTGGACTAGAGAGGAGGGTTCTGGACTAGAGAGGAGGGTTCTGGACTAGAGAGGGGGGTTCTGGACTAGAGAGGAGGGTTCTGGACTAGAGAGGAGGGTTCTGGGTTCTGGACTAGAGAAGAGGGTTCTGGACTAGAGAGGAGGGTTCTGGGTTCTGGACTAGAGAGGAGGGTTCTGGACTCGAGAGGAGGGTTCTGGACTAGAGAGGGGGGTTCTGGACTAGAGAGGAGGGTTCTGGACTAGAGAGGAGGGTTCTGGACTAGAGAGGATGGTTCTGGACTAGAGAGGAGGGTTCTGGACTAGAGAGGAGGGTTCTGGACTAGATAGGAGAGTTCTGGACTAGAGAAGAGGGTTCCGGACTAGAGAGGAGGGTTCTGGACTAGAGAGGAGGGTTCTGGACTAGAATGGAGGGTTCCGGACTAGAGAGGAGGGTTCTGGACTAGAAAGGACGGTTCCGGACTAGAGAGGAGGGTTCTGATCCCCAGTGGTGGTTCTGGTAACTCAGGTTCTGGTTCTGCTGTCTGCAGACGTTTCAGAGACTGGTCCATGAAGGTCTTCCCCAGCTGGAGGTCATCAACAAGCAGTACCGCCGCCTGGCGAGGGAGAACCGCACAGACTCGTCCGGCCGCCTCAGAGAGATGGCCAACAGCGCCAACCAGAGGTGGGACGACCTGCAGAAGAGGGGCGCGGTCATCGTCCGCCGGCTGAAGGTGCGTGCGGCGTGCTGCTGAGGCGCGTAGATGAAGGTGTTGTTGACCGCCGTGTTCCCGCCCTGCAGCACTTCATCAGCCAGAGGGAGGAGTTTGAGACGGCGCGCGACGCCATCCTGGTGTGGCTGACGGAGATGGACCTGCAGCTCACCAACATCGAGCACTTCTCCGAGTGCGACATCCAGGCTAAGATCCGGCAGCTGCGGGTGAGGTCCCGACCGCTCGGCTCCGCCCCCTCCCGCCCCCTCTGACCGCAGACTCTGCTTCAGTCCTTCCAGCAGGAGATCTCCTTGACGACGGCCAGGATCGAGCAGATCTTCCAGCAGGGGGCGGCGCTGATCGAGAAGAGCGAGCCTCTGGACGCCGCCGTGATAGAGGAGGAGCTGGAGGAGCTCCAGCGCTATCGTCAGGAGGTGTTCGGCCGGGTGGAGCGCTACTACAAGAAGCTGATCCGCCTCCCGGTGAGAACCGGACCGACACTCCGGATCAGTGCCGGGATGCTCCGGACCGACGTTTTCTTCTGATCAGCTCGCAGACGAGGACGCGGACGCCTCCTTCTCGGACCGCGAGCTGGACGAGCCCGGAGATCTGTCCGGCGCGCCCTGGACCGAGCGCTCGGGCGACGGCTTCCTGTCCCCCCTGGCCTCGTCGGGGCGCTCGGCCTCGCTGGCGGCCCAGCTGCGGGCCGAGCGCTCCGGCAGAGACACGCCCGCCAGCGTGGACTCCATCCCGCTGGAGTGGGACCACGACTACGACCTGAGCCGCGGCCTGGAGAGCGCCGGCCGGGCGCTCCGGGAGCAGCAGAGCGAGGAGGCGGGGCTTTCTGGTGAGTTCTCAAACACGTTCCCTCTGAAATCGGAGTGGGAGGGGCCGTACCAACCCCCAAACACATGACAACGCCCCCCTCAGAGAGAAGATCTCTGCTGACCCCCCCCGACCCTCTGAACAGCTGATTGGATGGGGGCGTGGCCTGCTGCTGACTGTTTGTGCCGTGTTTTTGCAGATGTTCAGGTGTCAGAGAGCCTGGAGGCCTTTGTTAGAGTAACTGAGCAAACTCTGCGGTCCTGCACGGGTACGACCCGACCCGCATGCCCGTTCTGACCCGTGTGCCCGCATCACCGGGGGGGCAGGCTCAATTCCCACACCAACACCAATCCAGGCCTTAGGCTGTAATCTGGAAACCAGGAGGGAATTGAGACCCCGCCCCCCCTCTAACCCCTCCTTCCTCCTCATTTGGCTAACCCGTTTGGTTCTGGTTCTGGTTTCTGCTGAAAAATCACCTTTTCTGATTCCTGGACACGGACGGTTTTCTGCTTCACCTCCTGGTTCTGGTGCTGGTTTGAAGGAACTTTCTCTGATCTGCAGGAGACTCCGCCCCCCCGGAGCCCGCCGACGCCCCTCCCACAGAGCAGGACCCCTCCTACATGGGCTACGTGAGTTTGTTGTTGTCTGTCTGGTGGCAGCTCTGCAAAGCGGTAACACCCCCCCCTCCCCCGCAGACGCGGCTGCTGGGGGAGTGTCGCGGCAGCATCGCCGCCGCCAAGAGGATGGGGTCGGAGCTGCAGGAGGAGGAGGAGGTGCTGTCGGGGCTGGTGGATCCCAGCAGCTCCGAGTCTCAGGCTCCAGGTAGAACCCCTGACCCCCCACCCCCCACCCCTTCCTCACGCCGACCCCTGACCTCTGACCCCTCCAGGTGTGATCGAGCGCTGGGAGCTCCTCCAGGCCCAGGACCTCAGTAAGGAGCGCAGCAGCCGGCAGCAGCGGCAGCTGACCTCTGACCTCGCCAGCGTGTGCCGCTGGCTGGAGGAGGCGGAGGAGGAGCTGCAGCAGCAGCGGGGGAGGGGCGTCGCCACGGAGATGCAGACCATCCAGCTGCACATCAGGAAGCTGAAGGTGATTCTGATGTCAGAACCGACCAGAACTGACCCGGTTTCAGTTCTAACAGCCACTGCTGGTCATGGGCCTAGGCGCCCTAGGCAGTCGCCTAGGGACCAAACTGTTGGAGGTGCACTCTGCTGAAGGGGATGATTTTGTTTCAAACCCGTTATTTTGTGTACAAAGTAATAATTAAACATAAAGTTAACATCATTTAGACGGAGATAAGCCCCGCCCCCTCTGATGTGGGGGGTGGGGGGGTTAGTACGTTGCTGTAGTAGTGTTTAGCCCCACCCATCACAGCCTCTCTGCATCCAGATGTTTCTCCTCAGGAGGAGGTCCGTCTGCTCCCGTCAGGATCTAAACACCTCCTCTGTGTGCAGGAGCTGCAGAAGGCGTACGACAGGCGGAAGCCCATCGTGCTGTCCATCAACCTGTGCGGCGCCGACCTCCTGCAGGAGGTGCAGGCCCGGCTGAAAGACCTCAACCAGCACTGGGACCAGCTGGGCGTGTCCCTGGACGAGTGGAGGTCCTCCCTGCAGGAGGCGCTGCTGCAGTGTCAGGTGAGACGCGGCGTCCGGGAGCCCCGCCCTGAGCCCCGCCCTGAACCCAGCTGAGGCCCCTCCCTCCCTCCCCCCCCAGGACTTCCACGAGACCAGCCACGGCCTGCTGCTGTGGCTGGAGAACATCGACCGCCGGAGGAACCAGCTGCTCCCCGTCGACCCCGCCCAGGACGCCGACGCCCTGCGGGAGCGCCACGCCAGCCTGACGGTAACGCCGCTCTGGAAGAGCGCCCCTCAGAGGAGGGCGCGCCCCTCAGAGGAGGGCGGCGCCCCTCAGAGGAGGGCGGCGCCCCTCAGAGGAGGCGGCGCCCCTCAGAGGAGGGCGGCGCCCCTCAGAGGAGGGCGGCGCCCCTCAGAGGAGGGCGGCGCTCTGACGTGTGACCGTCTCTGCAGCAAATCCGGCAGGAGCTGCTGGAGTCGCAGCTGAAGGTGTCGGCGCTGCAGGACATGGCGCTGCAGCTGCTGCTCCACCCCCACGCCAGCGCCTGCTCCGAGGCCAAGGAGAAGGTCCACGTGATCGGGAACCGCCTCCAAGTCCTCCTGAAGGAGGTGACGCGGGACCTCCGGGAGCTGGCCACGACCCTGGACATGTCCAGCAGCCAACAGGTAACGCCCCCCCGTACCTGTGGACACGCCCCCGACCCGTCTGAACGTGCTCCTCTGTCCGCCAGGATCTGTCTTCGTGGTCGTCCGCAGACGACCTGGACACCTCCGGCTCCCTAAGCCCCGCCTCCGGACGGAGCACGCCGAGTCGCCAGCGATCGGTAACCTCACACGCTCAGGAGACGCTCCTCGCACCGCCCCACCCCCCTCCGTGACTGCTCCCCCCAGAAACCAGCCTCTCTGCCCCCCCTGTGGTTTCCATTGGATTTTTGGACTGAAACTCTCTCTCTCTGTCACCCCCCCCGTTCATTGCAAACAGCAGCGGGGCGACAGTAGTGCGCCACAGCCGGAGCGTGTGCGAGCGGCCCCCCCCTCAGGTACCGTTCTGCTGCTTGTAGCACTCTCAGAAGATGATGGAGGTCAGTCCATGCTGGGGGGGACGGTGAACGCCACCATCTTCTGTCTGTGTAGATGCTCTGTGTGGGGGGTCACCCCCCCCCCTGATAACGACAGAATTCCCTTTGGCGGCATCTTGACTGCTTTCATCGCTAATTGGGGGGGGGGGGGGGGGGAATCTTGAGGGGTTGCCTAACTTCTGGGGGGCGTTCCCCTGGGGGGCATACCCTAACAATTGGGGGCGTTCCCTAACTCCTGGGGTTCCCTGGGGGGGCATGTTTTTTAACACGTTGTTTCTGTGCGCCTAACATGGACCCTCGCTGCTGCGCCCCCCCCCCCTTCTCCAGCTTGGCTCTCTTCTCTCCTGTCGGCTGTTCTTCTGCATCTGCTCGCCATCGCCCCCCCCCCCACCCCATGACTGAGGGAGGGGGACAGAAACATTTCAACCTCTACTTTATTTTGGCTCAAAACAAGAATTTGATGATATTTTCTGTTAAAAAGTTTGATAGAAAAACAAGATGATGTAAATATGAGATAAACATGGAGGCAGGAAGATGGGGGGGGGGGGGGGGCAGCGATTCAATAAAAAAACTCAATGATGAAATAGAATTTCAGAGTCAGTCAACTCGTCTCCGTGGCAACCGTGGGGTGGGGGTTCTGTCTTCTCTATGATCTTTAGCAACCATCATCACTAGAGCTGAAGAAAACAAAACCTTAAGACACAAAATGTAACTTTAGACATTTTTAGTTCAATATTTGTACTAATAATTTAAAAAAACCATCAAAACAAATTCTGCTAAAATGATTGGCTGAGTGTTTCTTCTGTGAGGACCACCACACACATGAAGCTGTAGGTGGCAGTAGAGAGTAATGTTTTCATTTATGGTCATGTGACCAGAGAAGCCCCGCCTCCTTTTCTAATGCTTTGCCTTTAAGCGAGCTTTAATTCTAGCTTAATTCATCTGTTTGTTGTTTATCTGTTTGTTGTTTATCTGTTTGTTGTTTATCTGTTTTATACACAGAAACAAAGTTGTGTTTGTGTGTGTTTGTGTTCCAAACAAACTTTGTTTTCATGTCTGTGTCTTTTTGTTTGTTTGATTTTCAACATTTTTCAACTGAGTTTCTGATCTTTGTGTTTTTAAACCCAAAGTTGCGTTACATCTTATCTTATATCTGTGATGGCGTTTCCAGAGTTCAGGAATCCAAACTTTAGCAAAAAACTTCACGTCTCATCAACCAACCAGAGCCTCAGCCTGTGAGGTAATGATGATGTCATCAGGGGGCGGAGTTATAACCATCATGGAGGAGATGATCAGGAGACTTTCCTGTTTTTCCATTCAGACGACAATAAAAAGTTTTTCTGATTTTTCTCCCTCGGGCGAACGCGGACAGGAAGTCGTCAAACTAGTCAGAGTGATGGAAGTACCGCTGAAGGCGCCGCCGTGCAGGCGCCGCCGCCGTTCAGGCGCCGCGCCGTGCAGGCGCCGCCGTGCAGGCGCCGCCGTGCAGGCGCCGCCGTGCAGGCGCTGCCGTGCAGGCGCCGCCGCCGTGCAGGCGCCGCCGCCGTGCAGGCGCCGCCGTTCAGGCGCCGCCGCCGTGCAGGCGCGCCGCCGTGCAGGCGCCGCCGTGCAGGCGCCGCCGTTCAGCCGCCGCCGTGCAGGCGCCGCCGTGCAGGCGCCGCCGAACTGGAGAGTCTCTGAATGTTTGATGAACATTGAGACGATATTACGATGCGTTAGTAGAAGCCCCCCCTGACAATCATCCATGTCTTTAACCATGAAGCGATGAGGCTCCTCCCACACGCGGCGGGAAGCGTATGAACGAGCAGCTCATCTGAACGTCGTCCATCTTTCTTCAGATTTAGACGTTTCAGTTCAACCACTAAAGAGGCGGAGCTTCCAAATGAGTCAAAGCCCCCCCCGGTGTGTGAGGGGTATAACAGAGATGTGGAGCCCCCTGGCCCCCACACTGTAAACTGATGTAATCTGATTACTGTGCAGGCCTCGCAGCGGCGCTGGATCCGTTTCCTCCCCTTCTGATGACGGACAGCCGCCCCCCCGGCCTGCACTCCTGCGGCGCGTCCTGTGGGTGGCGCTGCCGCTGCAGCTGCTCCTGCTGCTCCTGCTGCTCCTGGCCTTCCTGCTGCCGCTGTCGGAGGACCACTACTGCGCCCAGTCCAATACCCTGGCCCACTCCCTCTACCCCATGCTCCGCTACACCAACGGGCCGCCGCCTGTCTAGGTCAGCAGTGAGGACCGACGCTCTCCTGAGGGAATCAGTAATCGAGTACTCGAGTACTTCTGGAGTAACTCTCAAGAACTTTGATGTTTGCTGAAATTCACATTTTTCTACCTGCATCCCCCCCCCCCCCCCCCTGTTTGTTTATTATCTATTGATTCAACTTTAAAATCCACATCTGCTTTTATTTTGAAAAAATGTCTTTATGGTCAGCAACAGCTGGAAGTTTGTTTGAATGATTATGAGCAGAAATCTATAAATGAGATGATGTAACATGTACATGATTGACAGATGTCTATGTGAAGAACAACCAATGAAAACGCAGCTGCGCCTCCGAGCTTTTGTTCTGGAAACACCCGCATGCAGAAAAACGCCGCCCCAAGAACCCCCCAGACCCCCAGAACAAACGCCCCAGAACACGCCAGAACACGCCCAGAACACGCCCAGAACACGCCCAGAACCCCCCAGAACACGCCCAGAACCCCCCAGAACACGCCCAGAACCCCCCAGAACACGCCAGACACGCCCAGAACACGCCCCCCGATCCTCTCCCCGCCCTAACTCAAACCAACCAATAGCAGACTGTTGGTCATTTCCAGGGGTTCTGTTCACTTGTTCATCAAAAAACCACGTAACCATGAGGAGTGCTGACATAAAAAAATCACATTTAATGATTTATTTAATTATTATTGATCTGAACTCAAATTATTTTGATGGAAAACAGTCGACATTTTCAAACAGACTGTAAACAAAACCAGAAAGATGAGTCGCAACAGAAGTTTACACGCGGCAGCAAACGCAGCATAGAAAGAACTGATACAAAAACATTCTGCAACCTGAAGAGTTCACAAAGGCAGCGTGCACCGAGCGCGCACGAGGACCGAGCGTGCACGAGGACCGAGCGTGCACGTGTCAGACCTTCACTGACAGATGTCTTCACAAAACTCAAATTTCCCAGTTTTTCACTAGATCCTAAATGCAACCTAAAGGTGAGAATTTGTGCACAGATATTTGAGGTTGTATGTGAGCATGCATTCATCTGCAGATTAAAGACATTTCAACATTTTCTACAGAAAAGCATTAGTTGCAGACGCTGCTGCAGACGCAGCTGCAGGCGCAGTTGCAGACGCTGCTGCAGGCGCAGCTGCAGGCGCAGCTGCAGGCGCAGCTGCAGACACTACTCTCTGACCCTCAGGTTAAATGATCATCCTGCTCTTCTTCATCCCGGCCAGCGCTCTGTGCAGCGGCGTCTTCCTCAGCGCGGCGCAGCAGCTCCTCCACTCTGGAGACTCTGGCAGCCGACCGTCTGCACAGAAGCAAAAGCGTTTGAGCAGCAGACTCCTTCAGCTGTGGATGCGCAGACGCAGTCTTACCTTCACAGTCCAGGTGGACCTTGCTGGGCAGACAGCTGGCGAGGTTGGCGTACTCCAGCGTGCAGAGCAGAGCCGTCTTCTCCGCCGGCGCGGTGAAGAGCAGCACCAGGACGGAGCACAGGAGGTTGCTCTCCATCACCTCCACCGACCGGAGCTGCTCCTGCAGGGACAGAGCGTCAGGCTGCAGCCGGCTGCGCTGAAGCTGCAGACGGCTGCGCTGAAGCTGCAGACGGCTGCGCTGAAGCAGCAGACGGCTGCGCTGAAGCCGCAGACGGCTGCGCTGCACCTGCAGCCGGCTGCGCTGAAGCTGCAGACGGCTGCGCACGGCTGCGCTGAAGCTGCAGACGGCTGCGCTGAAGCTGCAGACGGCTGCGCACGGCTGCACTGAAGCTGCAGACGGCTGCGCACGGCTGCACTGAAGCTGCAGCCGGCTGCGCTGAAGCTGCAGACGGCTGCGCTCCCACCTGAACCAGCTGCAGCTGCCGTCTGCGGCCCACGAAGGCGTTGAGATGCTGACTGAGCGCGCTCAGGAACGGCCCGGCGTCCGTCTGCAGGCGGCTCTGCTCCGCCAGGTTCTGCAGGGGGATGAACGGCGGGATGTTGTGGCGGCCGATCCGGACCCGCGGCTTCAGCTCCAGCTCCAGGTTGAAGGTTTCCAGGAAGACGCCCTCGTACGCCGTCTGCACAGACACGCACACCGCTCTGCCCTGGCGAGTGCGCACGGCGTCGAATCCGCCTGTGACAGCAGAGGTCAGCCTCACGCCGCCTCACGCCGCCTCGCCGGCGAGGGAGGGGCTGTGGGTACCTATCAGGTGGTGGACGTGAAGGCGCTCCCTCAGGTCCGAGTGTCTGCGCATCAGAGGCAGCAGGTCTCCTGCGGGGGGGTCCGAGGACGACCGCAGCTCCTGCAGACGCTGACAGAAACAAACGTTTTCTGCTGCTGTCCCCTCAGTGCTGGGGGGTTCTGCAGAACCGTGGGAACAGTGTGCTGAAGAGCTGAAACCCAAAATAGCTAAAAAAGTTAGCCCAAACAGCTAGCATGTTCCAGGATGTTCATGTTTGAGCGTCACGCCACTGATGTTAAAGATTTAAAAACTATGCGGCCCCCGGGCCTTGCCTCTGACACCCCTGGTTTAAGGGTTCACTTCCGGTTCCGCCTCCAGCAGCGGACAGACGCTCTACACTGGGTCACGGGTCGGTCGGTGACCTTCCTCCTGTCAGGCTCAAAGGTTCTGCTCAAGCCTCCGTTTCCCTGCTGCTTCCGGCCGGTCTCGGAACCGGAACCGGAACCGGAACCCACCTGGCGCGCGCGGACCTCCGCCTCCAGCTGGTCTCTGACGCCGCGCAGCTCCTCCGCCTCCCCCCGCAGATCCCTCACGCGGCTCCGCTGCGGCTCCGGGACTCCGCGGCTCCGGGCCCGAACCTCCAGCAGGCTCAGGTGGGTCAGAACTCCTGTTCGGAGCAGAACGGTCCGTGAGAGCATTTCCCAGCAGCCCCAGCGGTCAGCAGGCGGTCACGCACCGGTCGTGGACGCGTTCTCCATGGCGGTGATTCGGGTGGACCGGGAGGAGTTCGGATGGCCGGTTTGGATTTGGCGCCTAAAGGGGCGGGCCAAGATGGCGGCGGTGGAGGGGCGGAGCCCAGATGGTACCGACGGTTCTGGTTTACGGGGGTCCGATGGGGTCAGCAGGACCTCCGCGGCTGTTTCAGGACAAGATCCTCGGAACCAGACCCAAACATCTCCACCGGACTACAGAACTTCCGGCAAGCGGCTCCGCCACTCGACTGGACTTCCGGTCCGTCGCGCGCAGCCGCAGTGCAGCGTCCTCAGCATGGCTTTGTTTATCATCTGGAGGCCGGAACCGTCATCATCTGGATCTGCTCCGGTTCCAGAACTGACAGGAAAACGTCCTCAGATTGGATCATCTTCTTTTCATTTGGGAAAACGATTAAAGAAGATATTCCATAATACGGGATGAGGAGAAAAGCCCTGTGGGATGTGGCCGCAGACGGAGAGCTAGATGATCCAGACTCTCGGACATTCTCGCGAGAGCTTCAGGGAACCCGGATGGAGCGTGGAACACACAGCTTTTGTTTTTTTTTAATTGAACAATTAACAACTTACAAACTATACAGATACAAGTAGAGGATACAGTTAACATATTTTTTTTTTTTTGCAAGGGGGCAATTTAAAAAAATCACATGTTCCGGCATGTACTAAGAATAACTGAGAATAAATAAATGGGAGCTAAAAAAAAAAAAAATCAAACAAAGAAATTACAATAGTAAAGATGAGATTTGTTTGGAGATCACGTTTGCAATTTTACAGTTTTTTATACATTTTAGGGACTTAAAATACAATTTAAATTCGTTAAGAAAACAAGAAAATGAGGGTTTGTGACCTCTCCATTTACAACAGTGTATGTGATATTTTCCAAGGAGTATAATGATATTAATAAGATTTACCAGGGATACGTCTAAGTTTTCTATATATATATTAACACATCTGAAATGCTAAAGTGAGGGATGTCAAGTTTAAGATTTATCCAACTCCTGATTGTCCAGAACTCTTTGGAATACTGACATGAGAAGAAAAGATGTTGCAGAGTTTCATCAAAAGAATTACAGAAAACACAGGGTTCAACATCAAAATTAAATCGTTTTTTAAGAAACTCAGCCACAGGATAGATATTGTTTATAACTTTAAAATGACATTCTTTAACTTTTGGTAGAATAGGTCACATTACAAATTTAGATTTACCTTTAACTACTACAGATTGACTGGTTATATCAATAAATGTTCTAAAAGAGGCCTGATTGTAATCATAATAGATTTTTTTATTATAGTTTTTGATGAATTTATTATTACATTTAAAATCTACAAAATCACATCCACAAATCCGTAGTGTTGGCATAGAAGCTGTCACATTCTGAGAGTGTAAAAAAATATTCCTAATTAACTGGATCAGAGCAACAGGAATTGCACGGCATACATTTTTGTAATCTTTTGGGCTGCACGAAAAATTGAATTTATCCTCCAAAGCTTGTTTGGGTCAAAGATTACTTCACTATTCATAAGATCCTTAACAAAAACAATGTTTTGGTTTAACCAGTCTTGTTTAATACTGGTTTTTTTATTTCCTGTTAACTAAAATTGTTCTATTATTCCATAAAGTCGATCCATGGGGAGTGAAGTTGTGGGTGTAGAAAAGAAGAGTCTGCTTGTGGAAGTTGGACAAAGCTATTGGGAGCTTAGTGATCTCAAAATCACATTTCAAAAGAAAAGAGATTCCTCCTATCTGACTGAAAATGTGGAAAAATAAAACACATTACATTAAACGATCCCAGTTGGTTAAGAGTTATAAAAATGGTGGTATTAATACTTTAGATTTTGAAGCAATGGTCGGTACATTTAAAATTAAATGGTTAAAAGCTTTTTTGTTACAGCAAAACTCCATATGGTTCCATATTCCCAAGAACACACAGCTTCCCTCAGAGAGAATCCCCGGCAAAGATTCATGTTGACATGAAAACGAATCCCCTGGCTTATTTCTGTTCCTTGTTTTGTTTTTTGTTTTTTTCTATTTTAATGTTCCATTTTATTGCCTAACTGACAGTGAATCTCTGTATTTTGAAAAATGTGCAATAAAGTTTGTGAAGGAAAAAACCAAAGAGAATCCCCGGCGTCAGGAGCAGGATCGTGTCAGTGGGATTGTTTCCATTCTATATTATGTCTATGATTGTTTCCATTCTATATTATGTCTATGATTGTTTCCATTCTATATTATGTCTATGATTGTTTCATTCTATATTATGTCTATGATTGTTTCATTCTATATTATGTCTATGATTGTTTCATTCTATATTATGTCTATGATTGTTTCCATTCTATATTATGTCTATGATTGTTTCCATTCTATATTATGTCTATGATTGTTTCCATTCTATATTATGTCTATGATTGTTTCCATTCTATATTATGTCTATGATTGTTTCCATTCTATATTATGTCTATGATTGTTTCCATTCTATATTATGTCTATGATTGTTTCCAACAACAAACCTCTCCAACACTCTGGTGAAAACAGTTCCAGAACATAACTTTATTCTAAAACTCTCATTTTTGGTCTTTACCACAAAGATTATTTTCTATAACATGTTTTTATTCGTGGTTAAATTTCAAATTCTCAAAAGTAAAATGCATTACTAAAACACTGATTATTTTATCATAGAAATTGAAACTATTAAAAATGAATTTCTGCTTAAAAAAATACAAAACCTCAACCACCGATTAACGTATCCATCTTTAGGACAAGTTCCCTCATTTAACTCTTAAATTTTATTTTTCTTCCTCAGTCTGTTTGTCTTTATTATCAGTTTGTACTAAAATGTTTATAACGTATGTTCTAGTTTAAAAAAAGGTTAAATGTTAATGACTGATATTTGAAATTTATTGTATAAAGTTATATTTTTGTTCTGTGTTCTTAATATGTTAAATATCTCAGTAAAACCTCCTCGTCTTCCATTGTTCCGTTCTAAATAAAGCTGAGAAAGAAAAAACGGTGACGTCAGCGGCGTCATACCCGGAAGTAAATAGAACTTGCCGCGGAGCGCTCGGAGCACGCACGCGACCCCGGTCAGTAGGTGGGGGGTGGAGCTGTCCGCGGAGGTCACGCGGCTGAGCGGAGACATGAAAGGAGTTGATGAAATCCACGTTGTTCTGCAGAAACCCGCCACTGATCCCGCGGAAAAGGCGCGTTTGTGAGGCGCACGTGAGCCTGCCAGGACCCGGATGACCGCGGATTAAAGGTAAACTGGACTGGACCAAAGTTTCTGGGGGGTGGGGCTTAGATGAACATGAACAGGTTTGTTTGTTCGCTGTTGTGTTCCCGCCACTGCTGCAAACCCGCCGGATCTGAACCTGCAGATCCAGAGGTTCTGGTTCTGGGCCGTTCTGGACTGAGTTTAGCTGGAGTCTGGCTGCTGTAGATGTTCTGCTGCAGGTTTCTCAGAGATCCAGAGAACATCTGGATCTCTGAGGCTCCAGCGGGTCCATGAAGCCCGTAGAACCTTCTGGTTCTGGACACCAAGCAGCAGACATTCAGAGTTCCTCCAGCCAGATAAAGGTCAGAGTCATAATCAGACGTGTCTACCTACACCTGATAAGGCCTCTCTGAAGGCTGCATGCTGCAGGCTAAAGGCTGCAGACTGAAGGCTGAAGGCTGCAGGCTGAAGGCTGAAGGCTGAAGGCTGCATGCTGAAGGCTGCATGCTGAAGGCTGAAGGCTGAAGGCTGCATGCTGAAGGCTGAAGGCCACATGCTGAAGGCTGCATGCTGCAGGCTGCATGCTGCAGGCTGAAGGCTGCATGCTGAAGGCTGCATGCTGAAGGCTGCATGCTGAAGGCTGCATGCTGAAGGCTGCATGCTGAAGGCTGCATGCTGCAGGCTGAAGGCTGCATGCTGAAGGCTGCATGCTGAAGGCTGCATGCTGCAGGCTGAAGGCCACATGCTGAAGGCTGCATGCTGAAGGCTGAAGGCCACATGCTGAAGGCTGCATGCTGCAGGCTGCATGCTGAAGGCTGAAGGCCACATGCTGAAGGCTGAAGGCTGCATGCTGCAGGCTGAAGGCTGCATGCTGCAGGCTGAAAGCTGAAGGCTGAAGGCTGCATACTGAAGGCTGCATGCTGAAGGCTGCATGCTGCAGGCTGCAGGCTGCATGCTGAAGGCTGCATGCTGCAGGCTGCATGCTGAAGGCTGAAGGCTGCATGCTGCAGGCTGAAGGCTGAAGGCTGCATGCTGAAGGCTGCATGCTGAAGGCTGCATGCTGCAGGCTGCATGCTGAAGGCTGCATGCTGCAGGCTGAAGGCTGAAGGCTGCATGCTGAAGGCTGCATGCTGCAGGCTGAAGGCTGCATGCTGCAGGCTGAAGGCTGAAGGCTGCATGCTGAAGGCTGCATGCTGAAGGCTGCATGCTGAAGGCTGCATGCTGAAGGCTGAAGGCCACATGCTGAAGGCTGCATGCTGCAGGCTGAAGGCTGCATGCTGAAGGCTGCATGCTGAAGGCTGCATGCTGAAGGCTGCATGCTGCAGGCTGAAGGCTGCATGCTGAAGGCTGCATGCTGAAGGCTGAAGGCCACATGCTGAAAGCTGCATGCTGAAGGCTGAAGGCTGCATGCTGAAGGCTGCATGCTGCAGGCTGAAGGCTGCATGCTGAAGGCTGCATGCTGAAGGCTGAAGGCCACATGCTGAAGGCTGCATGCTGAAGGCTGAAGGCCACATGCTGAAGGCTGCATGCTGCAGGCTGCATGCTGAAGGCTGAAGGCCACATGCTGAAGGCTGCATGCTGAAGGCTGAAGGCTGCATGCTGAAGGCTGAAGGCCACATGCTGAAGGCTGCATGCTGCAGGCTGCATGCTGAAGGCTGAAGGCTGCATGCTGAAGGCTGAAGGCTGCATGCTGCAGGCTGAAGGCTGAAGGCTGCATGCTGAAGGCTGCATGCTGAAGGCTGCATGCTGAAGGCTGAAGGCTGCATGCTGAAGGCTGAAGGCTGCATGCTGAAGGCTGAAGGCTGCATGCTGAAGGCTGCATGCTGCAGGCTGAAGGCTGAAGGCTGCATGCTGAAGGCTGCATGCTGCAGGCTGCATGCTGAAGGCTGAAGGCCACATGCTGAAGGCTGCATGCTGAAGGCTGAAGGCTGCATGCTGAAGGCTGAAGGCCACATGCTGAAGGCTGCATGCTGCAGGCTGCATGCTGCAGGCTGCATGCTGAAGGCTGCATGCTGAAGGCTGCATGCTGAAGGCTGAAGGCCACATGCTGAAGGCTGCATGCTGCAGGCTGCATGCTGAAGGCTGAAGGCCACATGCTGAAGGCTGAAGGCTGCATGCTGCAGGCTGAAGGCTGCATGCTGCAGGCTGAAGGCCACATGCTGAAGGCTGCATGCTGCAGGCTGCATGCTGAAGGCTGAAGGCCACATGCTGAAGGCTGAAGGCTGCATGCTGCAGGCTGAAGGCTGCATGCTGCAGGCTGAAAGCTGAAGGCTGAAGGCTGCATACTGAAGGCTGCATGCTGAAGGCTGAAGGCCACATGCTGAAGGCTGCATGCTGAAGGCTGCATGCTGCAGGCTGCATGCTGCAGGCTGCATGCTGAAGGCTGCATGCTGAAGGCTGAAGGCCACATGCTGAAGGCTGCATGCTGCAGGCTGCATGCTGAAGGCTGAAGGCCACATGCTGAAGGCTGAAGGCTGCATGCTGCAGGCTGAAGGCTGCATGCTGCAGGCTGAAGGCCACATGCTGAAGGCTGGAGTCAGAACTCCTCTTCAGTGTTGGACCTCAGAGAGGAGGAGGAGGTTCCCTGATCTCCTCACAGTCCTTCAGAACCTCCAGAGGTTCTCCATTTGGATCAGACCTTTCCGGGATGCTGCAGTGGTTCGTCAGCAATCTGGACCTTTACCGCCGTGATGGAGGTCGATGAGGTTCAGAACCCGAGCAGAACCTGCTGTTTTGATGGTTTGAGGAGGAACCTTCTCGTCGCTCCAGGTTCTCGTCTGATGGATGTGACCCGCACTCTGCAGCCAGAACCCAGGCAGGATGGACCGCAAGTTCTTCAAGGTGACGGATTACGTCATCTTCGGCCTCCTGCTGGCGGCCTCTGCGGGCATCGGGCTGTACCACGCCGTGTCCGGCGGTCGGCAGAGAACCACGCAGGAGTTCCTGATGGCGGACCGGAGCATGCGCTGCCTCCCCGTCTCGCTGTCGCTCATCGCCTCCTTCCAGTCCGCCGTGGCCATCGTCGGCGTTCCCGCTGAAGTCTACGCCCACGGCACGCAGTACTGGTTCATCGGCTGCGCTTACGTCCTCGGGCTGCTCATCCCGGCGCACGTCTTCATCCCGCTGCTGTATAGGCTCCACCTCTCCAGTGCCTACCAGGTGTGCTGTCACTCTGCTTCTGGCTGTTGTCACGGTGACGGTGGGGAAGGAAATGACTGAGATGGTCAGTGATGGAGGGCGGGGCTTCTCTGGAGGGGAGGGCGGGGCTTCTCCTCTGCAGCAGAGGGCGGAGCTTCTCCTCTTCGAAAGAAGGCGGAGTTTCTCCTCTGCAGCAGGGGGCGGAGCTTCTCCTCTACAGCAGGGGGCCGGGCTTCTCCTCTGCAGCAGAGGGCGAAGCTTCTCCTCTGCAGAAGAGGGCGGGGCTTCTCCTCTGCAGAAGAGGGCGGAGCTTCTCTGTCTTCAGGATCAGGACGTCTGCTCTGCGTTTGTCTCTCAGTACCTGGAGCTGCGTTTCAGCAAAGCCGTGCGCGTCTGTGGAACGCTGACCTTCATCTTCCAAATGGTGAGTCCCGTCCATGTTCAGAGCGGCGGTGCGTCCTTAAACTTCTGAGGGAGGGGTCCCACAGACGGGGGTGGGGGGGTGTGGTTTAACTCCAGACCTCCGTGTTTCCACTGAGCCGATGAAACACCTGATCCAGGTAGATGTAGATCCACACCCGGTTTCAGGAGGGAGGTCCTGACAGCTAAAGGCTCCGCCCACATTCGGACTGATGGGGAAAAATGTCTGTAGACGTTTCCAGGAGGCGGAGCAAAGCAGCTGACCCCGCCCCCGTCCTCCTCCTCTGTGTCTGCAGGTGGTCTACATGGGGGTGTGCGTGTACACGCCGGCCTTCGCGCTGAGCGCAGGTACGCCTCTGACCCGTTTGCTCCCTACAGAGCGCTCTGAGGCTTCAGCGCCGCGCTGCCTGTCTTTCAGTGACGGGGTTCCAGCCGTGGGGGGCGGTCCTGGCCACCGGGCTGGTCTGCACGCTCTACACCGCCATGGTGAGTGCGGGGAGCGGCGGCGCCGGAGCGGCGGCGCCGGAGCGGCGGCGCCGGCCGCGACCTGATGACGTCTGCTGTGCTGGGCAGGGCGGGCTGAAGGCGGTCATCTGGACGGACGTCTTCCAGACGGCGGTGATGTTCGCGGGGCAGCTGGCCGTCATCGTGGTGGGGGTGCAGAAGACCGGCGGGCCGGCGGAGGTTTGGAGGAAGGTGTGGGAGGGAAACCGCATCTCCGGTCTGGAGTGAGTGAAACCCCCCCGCTCTAAAGTAATCTGATTACAGTTTACAGCTCGATGGGGCCGTGAGTGTGACATGTTAACAGTAGTGGGTTGGCCCCACCCCCTTAAAGTAACAGGCACCCCTGACAGTGATGATGATACCCCCCTCCCCCCGTCCCGTCACATCAGACCCTCAGCTCTGATCTGTCCAATCAGCAGTTTTTAACTCTCAAACTTCAGGAGCTTCACTCACTCCTCTGCAGGAAGTCCAATTATGGTCAAAGGAAATGAATAACATCGAGAGCTGCAGATGTGCACGTGACCCCAGACGTGCACGTGTGAGGTCAAAACGGTCCGTGGTGCCGTTCTTGTGCTTCGTCTCTTCTCTGATGCCTAAAGTTCTTCTCTAAAGTTCTGTTCTGACCCGTGGACTCTGTTCTTCTGGGCTTCAGTCTGAACCCGGACCCCACAGAGAGGCACACCTTCTGGACCCTCGGGGTGGGGGGCGTCTTCCTGATGCTGGCGCTGTACGGGGTTAACCAGGCGCAGGTCCAGAGATACCTGAGCTCCCGCACGGAGAGAGAGGCCGTCAGGTGAGTTCTTCGCTCGTCCGTCTGCTCTCAGATAAACTGGGCGTGTCCAAAGTCTGGCCTGAGCAGGCTATAGTATATGTTTATAGAATGTGTATGTTTGGCCCCGCCCACTTTGTGGCCCCCGTCCCCTGACCGCCGTGTTGCTCCTCAGGTCGTGCTACATGGCGTTTCCCGCCCTGCAGCTGGCTCTGGCTCTCAGCTGCATCATGGGACTCGTCATGTTTGCCCGTTACTGCGGCGAGGACGTCTCCGCTGGTCTGGGCGGAGCCTCCAGAGACGCAGTGAGTTCAGTGTCTGTGTAAGAAAATCTATGCAAAGCTGACGGCGTTCAGCCGCAGGGAGTGCAGCATGGGAGACATTTGCATGTTTGCTGTTAGTGAGCGGGCGCCGTCACGCCGTCGCGCCGTCACGCTGTCGCGCCGTCACGCCGTCACGCCCTCTGTCCTCCACAGATGGTCGTCGACTTCGTGATGGACATGCTGCAGGACCTGCCGGGGCTGCCTGGACTCTTCATCGCCTGTCTGTTCAGCGCGGCGCTCAGGTTCAAGGGTCATTTAGGCTCCTCCCCTTCCTCACCACAGCTCAGAGAAAGAAAGACGGGAATGTTGGGATGTCATGGATTTGTTCTCATCTCCCAGTTTGGGATCAAATATTTCTTTCACTGGTTGTTTTTTTGGACGCTCCAAACGTTCTCCGGGTCCTGAAGAAGCGTTAAGTCTCCTGAGGGGCGGGGCTTCTAACTCCCCTGCGGTTCCTCTTGCAGCACCATCTCCTCAGCCTTCAATTCTTTGGCCACGGTGACCATGGAGGACCTCATCAGGCCGCGGTTCCCCGCCATGTCAGAGGAGACAGCGACTCGGCTGTCCAAGTCTTTAGGTGGGCAGTCAGACACGTATCTACAGGTCTGCAGGTCTATAGATCTACAAGTCTGCAGGTCTATAGATCTGCAGGTATACAGGTCTATAGATCTACAGGTCTATAGATCTGCAGGTCTACAGGTCAAGCTGAGGTGTTGGTGGTTCCTCTGCAGCTCTGTCCTACGGCCTCCTGTGTCTGGTCATGGCCTTCCTGACTCACCTGATGGGGGATTCGGTTCTGCAGGTGAGCCGGAGCATAACTGGTCCAATCAGAACCAGTCCTCAGTCTGTGGAGTAAAGTTCTGCTCTGTGACCTCCAGGTGGCTCTGAAGATCTTCGGGATGGTGGGAGGTCCAGTTCTCGGCCTCTTCTGTCTCGGGATGTTCTTTCCATGGGCCAACTCCACCGTGAGTCGGGTTTGTGGTTCTGGAGACCCGAGGGATTGTGGAAGTTTTGTTTTCCTTCACAGAAGAGAACTCTTCTGGACCTGCAGAACCAGAACCAGAAGGAGCCCTTCCGTTCTTGGTCGCAGGAGTTCTGTGGTGTTTGTTGGGTCCGATCCGGTCAAACCTCTTTAAAGGGTTCTGGTTCTGTTCAGCTGGTTCCCTCTTTCCAGGGCGCAGGAGTCGGTCTGGGTGCCGGTCTGGCGGCGGCCTTCTGGGTCGGCATCGGGAGCGTGGTGACCCGCAGCGGCGCCGGCAGGGCGCCCCCCGTGAGCTGCAGCGCCGTCCCGCCGTCACACAACTCGTCTGAGGCCGTCCTGAGGTGGGCGTGGTCTGTGTGGTTCTGGTGTCGGAGGTTCCGGTCCGTTAACCGTGTGTGCTTCCAGGGCGCCCAGCGGCCTGCAGCGGTTCTACTCGCTGTCCTACATGTGGTACAGCGGCTTCAGCTGCTGCTGCGTGGTTCTGGTGGGGCTGGCGGTCAGCTTCCTCACAGGTACCGTCCGGTCTCAGCAGTGCCTTGCTCGTGGGTCGGTCCGCTTATGTTCTACGGTTCTGTGTCCAGGCCCGATGAAGGAGGAGGAGCTGACTCCAGGAACCGTCTTCCCTCTGGTCGGGTCCGTTCTCCGTTTCCTGCCGGACGAGCTGAAGTTCTGCCGCGGGGACCGACCGACCGCGTCTGTGAGTGACACGGCGCCGCCGCGGCGTTCCGGAACCTGAAACAGGAAGTTGTGTTTTAGTGTGTGAAGCATGACCGTCAACCGTCTCCTGCAGCCGCCAGAACCTCCAGAACCTCCTCACAAAACACCCAACGGGCTTCCCGCCCTGCAGGACGCCGGAGAAACGGCGAGTTTCCTCCCAGACCGCCGCTCGCCGTTTGTGGAGTATGAAACGGCGGTGTGACCCGTCCAACACGAAGCTCCGCCCTCAGGACGGACGGCCTCCCGCGCAGCTCTCGGGTCACGCGCGGAGGAGAACGTCTGCAGGAGTCCGAACGCGCCTCAGGCTCCGCCCACCCCCAGAGAGGAGGGGGGGTCGTTCTGCTGCAGCGTCTCCGGGTTCAGATGAATCCGGGAATCCGGGATCTGCTGTTGTTTTCTGGGAAGAAGAGTCTGTGATGTTCTGTAAATGTTGGAGTCTGGAAGGTTCTAGAGATCTGAATAAATGCAGTTGAAGAAGATCAGTCCAGGAGTCCGGGTTCCTGCGGGTTTCAGAACCAGGAGTGGGTCAGGGAGCCGCCGTCCTGTACCTTTAAAGTTGTCAAAAATGAACACAATACCACTGCAGCTCACACACAATCATAGAAGCTGACACAAATAAAGCCTTTCATTCCATCACACATTCTGTTAGTGCGAGGTGAGCTGACACCTGTGCTCAGGTGAGCCGACACCTGTCCTCAGGTGAGCTGACACCTGCGCTCAGGTGAGCTCAGGTGAGCCGACACCTGCGCTCAGGTGAGCCGACACCTGCGCCCGGGTGAGCTCGGGTGAGCTGACACCTGCGCTCGGGTGAGCCGACACCTGCGCTCGGGTGAGCCGACACCTGCGCCCGGGTGAGCCGACACCTGCGCTCGGGTGAGCCGACACCTGCGCCCGGGTGAGCCGACACCTGCGCTCGGGTGAGCCGACACCTGCGCCCGGGTGAGCCGACACCTGCGCCCGGGTGAGCCGACACCTGCGCTCGGGTGAGCCGACACCTGAGCACAGGTGAGCCGACACCTGCGCCCGGGTGAGCCGACACCTGCGCTCGGGTGAGCCGACACCTGCGCCCGGTGAGCCGACACCTGCGCTCGGGTGAGCCGACACCTGCGCCCGGGTGAGTGTTTATGTTTTGCTGATGTTGATGGAATGTATAGACAGATATATAAATATACTTTATTAATCCAGAGTCTGCAGCTGCAGGTCATTTTCACAAAAGAAGACATTAAAATACATAAATAAATAAACAACAATAAACATGTTGCCAGAGTTAAAATTAGACCATTAAAAGACAATAACAACAGCAGTGCAGTCAGGGTCTCTCCCCCCCCCTCCTCAGCAGTGTTATACAGTCTTATTGGGTTCAAAGACCTCCGTATCTCTGTGGAGCTCAGAGAGTGGAGGTGGTTGCTGAAAGATCTCCTCTGAGCAGAGAACATCGGGTTCAGAGGGTGACTGGTGTTCTCCAGGAGGTTCTTTAGCTCCACCAGTGTCGTCCGCTCCACCACAGACTCCACCGACTCCGGGCTCTGCCCCACCACCTCACCTGCCCTCCTTGTAAGGTGGTTTAGTCTTTCTATGTCTTTTCTATTAGCACTGCCCCCCCCAGCACACCACTGCATGTAAAAGAGCACTGGAAACAACAGCCTGCCCCCCCCCAGAATAGAGGTTATGCAAACTCCCGCCCCGTGAGGGGTGTGACCGCTGCACGCAGGACCATTTGACTGTCAAATGACGGTCTGATTACGGTCGGGTTCTTCAGCTCCGTCTCCATTCAGCTGATGAGGCGGCACCGAAACGCCACGACCTCCGGACCACAGGTGAGTTCGACCCTCCACCTTTCAATCAGGTAAACGGGTTTGAAGCCCCAAACGTCCTGGTTTAGAGTCAGATCATGTTTCAGCCGGTTTCAGGTGGACCTGACACCTGCTGCAGGAACACCTGGGCGGGTCACACAGGTGACCTCAGGAAGAATCAGGTCAGAGGAAACGTGTATTGTAACCGGCGTTCTGCGTGGTGTGGTGGACGTCTGTGACTTCTGAGGGACGGCGTTCACGCCACTGAGACTCTCGCCCGCAGCACGCCCATAGATAACCAGTGTCAGCGAGCGTCTACGACCTTCAGACCTCCTGAAGGTCACCTGTGAGGACTGAAGGAAACGTCTGGAGATTCAGTTCTGCTTCCGTGTTTCAATGAACAGAAACGATTCCTGGAAGACAGATTCTGGTTTCCATGACAACAGAGGAACATGTCGGGGGGGGGGGGGTGTCACAGCTGAAGCATAAAGCTTCCTTATGCCGCTCCACAATCAACCATTGAGGAGGAGTTTCAGTCTGAGCCGTATGTAAAGCTGCTGAGCGCTCGCCGGCGGGGGCTGCTGGGATACGGGGGCGGGATTTGCATGTCCCAGCGCAGGGTGTGAGAGAGTTCTGACACGATTACTGCTGAGGGTCCAGCAGAGATCAGAGCAGATCCAGGATCAGGATCAGGATCTGGATCTGGATCTGGATCTGGATCTGGATCAGGATCAGGATCAGGATCTGGATCTGGATCTGGATCAGGATCTGGATCAGGATCTAGATCAGGATCAGGATCAGGATCTAGATCAGGATCTGGATCAGGATCTGGATCTGGATCTAGATCAGGATCTGGATCTAGATCAGGATCTGGATCTGGATTAGGATCTGGATTAGGATCGGGATCTGGATCTAGATCTGGATCTGGATCAGGATCTGGATCAGGATCAGGATCTGGATCAGGATCTGGATCTGGATCAGGATCAGGATCTGGATCAGGATCAAGATCTGGATCATCAGATCAAGGTGTTCTCAACAGAAACGAATCTCAGTCTTTGGACAAAAGTCTCAATGAGGACATGACATGAGGATATTATTCTCATGTTCAGGGAAAATGATTTGTCTTTTTATGTAACCTTCATTCATCCAGCAGGACAGATTAGGAACAGAAATCTTATTTTCAGCTGTGATCTGGCAGAAGGCGGGAAGAGAAACAGGAAGCGCGGCGTCTCATTTCCATAGAGGAAGTCTCATGAATGCGCGGTTTGTGGCTCTGCTGGGAAACATTTGCATGCCAGCAGATTTTATCTTCCTCTGATGTCACGGAGGAAAAGCTGAAGCACGTCAAACTCACCTGGAAGAGGGCGGAGTCTGATGATGAAACAGGAACCGCCAACCAGAAGGCCCAGACACAGAAACCTACTGTGAGGACGGATATGTCCTCGCCGTGGAAGCGGCGTCTGCCGCTGAAAACCGTCAAACCTGTGCGGGTCACACAGGTGACCTTCAGACCCCCTGAAGGTCACCTGTGTGACCCACACAGGTGACCTTCAGGGGGTCTGAAGGTCAGAGACGCTCAGTGAAATGTAGAGAGAAAACGTTCTCATTTATCTATGGGCGTGCTGCGGGTGTCAGCTGGTAGTGGACACTTCTACAACACGTAGGTGGGAAGCAGGTGAGACGGAGGCGTGTCCTACAGATGTTTTTACTCCGCCCCCAAATCCTGCAGACTGTCCAAGGATGGGGTTAGTGCTGTTCACGTGATCCGTGCACGCCCCTCGCTGCAGTTAGTTAGTGTGGACGTCCTGCAGACACTCACGTGCGCTCAGGGAGGAGCTAGCCTTGCTAATGGCGAGTTTGGTGTAAGGGCGCTGTACGTCAGAATTGTAACTTCAACGCAAACAAACCACAAAATTATGGGATGGAGAGGAATCCTCACAGGACAGGAAACTCAGAGAACCAGGAAGTTTGTGCTAAAGTGAGAGCTAGCAACCCGCTAGTAGCATGCTAGCTTGGTTCTTCGTTGTCTGCTTTTATTCATGTTTCGTTTTGAAACCACGGCTGGTGTTGTTCCTACATATTTATGTTCAACCAGCAGAAAAACTGATGCATTTTGGGGCGTTGCTGTGCTAGCAAAGTAGCATGCTAGCAGCTAGCTCCTCTGAGAGCCATCGTGCTGTCGGTGATGTCATCTGGTGAATCCGTGGCGTCACGGTCGAGCTTCTGTCTTGGTGGTACGGACCGCAGGAATATCCAGCGTGACCCAAACACAGCAGAGATCAGCTGTTATGGAAGCTGCTGAGGACCAAAACTTCCACCTGCTGTTCTCTGAACACGTCTGTCTGATCTGATCATCCATGTTTCTATGCAGCTGGAGCTTTATTCTGAAAGGATCAGGAAATCATCCTGAATACAATTGAGATTTATTTACCATGTCATCCCAAACTAATAATAGTTTGTGTTACTAAAGGTCGTCAGTCATTTAGTCCATTAAACATCAATCTTCTCCTCCTTTCTGGTCTTGGGTGCACAAACATCTACAAGCTCAGTTACAAATGAGGAAAAATCAAAGATCACGGATATTTAGAAGCTGTTCATTTGACAGAAATGCATGAGCTGGAACAGTAGAAGGTGCAATTCTTGGACTATTGCAGATTAATCATAACAGATAAGAAATATTGAAACAAGATCAATCAATCTCTAAGATTTAATGTTTTATAAAAATGGGTTCAGAAATGATGGAGCCAGCCTGATGTTTGATGTCCGCCTGTCCTCCATGACTCTGTGCACGTGTAACCCAGTAGAGAAAAGCTCTTATAATAAAAAAAAGATCTTAATGAAAATATAAAATTAGAATGAAATAAATAAATAATTAAAATTAGAAAAAGGGATGATAAAAAAAGGGTTAAAACTGTTTGAAGTTTTTTTGTTTAATGTTTTCTGAAAAAAGGGAAATTGTAAACTTTTTGGGATTTTGATTTACTTGTTAATGAACTTTTATTTTGAAAAGAGACGTCTTTTCCTGCTGACGGAGCCCATGTGACTGGCAACAGCCAATCGGGTTTGTTCCTGAGCTGAGAGCTTCGGTGCTAGAGCGTAGCGTGCTTTGCCAGCTTCGCAGCCCGAGGGAGAAGACGACGAGCAAATTGACGAAAACTAGAAACCTTTATCAGTTTTCCTATTTCATTTCTACTGTGTTGAGAATAGTAGTTTTCGTTCTATTTCATCCCTCCTGACCGCCAGAGGCGGTGCTTCAAGCACTGAATGATCCTTCATGCGCATGCGTAGTTCGAGAATTTAATGACAACAAAGTCACCTGTGACCTGGTCGATCCCGCACGTGAGGCTTATACGAATGTCACGTGGCACCAGGAACGCAGCCTCAACGCACCTCGCGAGAACGCAAGGGACCGAGGGACCGGAAGCTCTGGCGGTCATCCGGGATTCATAGAACCGTGGTTACATACGTAACCTTCGTTCTATTTCATCCCTCCTGACCGCCAGAGGCGGTGCTTCAAGCACTGGATGGCCAATGCCAACAAAGTCCCGAGGGCCCAGGACACGGAACCCACCTCACCTCACAGCGTGCGTCAGCCAGTCGCAAGACGCCATCCATCGGGTTGGGTCAGACACATTGACCCTGTAGAACGCGTGAAGGTGTCCAGGGACGTCCATGAGGCAGCCTCGCAGACGGACTCCAACGGCACACCATGGGCAGCAGCCCAGGAAGTGGAGACAGCCTGGTAGAGTGACATGACACGCCGGTTGGTACAGGGCGGCCATGCCTGGAATATGCCTGTCGAATGGAGTCCACGACCCAGTGGGCCAAACGCTGCTTCGACAGCGCCCGACCCTTGCGAGGGCCAGAGAAGCAAACGAACAGGCGATCAGTCAATCGGAATCCCGCCGTCACCTCCACGTACGCTGGAGGGCACGAACCGGACACAAGCACTCCTCTGGACCACCGATGTCGAAGCGGGGCAAGGCGCAGTGGCCGGTGGCAGAAGGGCGATGCAGCCACCTTAGGGATGAAGGACGCGTCAGGCCAAAGAGAGACCCCGAGCCATCCGGGGACCATCGTATACAACTGGGGCTGACCGACAACGCCCGAAGTTCGCCAACACGTTTGGCAGAGCCATAGCCAGCAAGAAGGCCGTTTTAAAAGAGAGCCACTTGAGGTCGGCCGATGGAAGAGGCTCAAACGGCGGTAAGCGGAGTGCAGCCAGGACAAGGGACAGGTCCCATAGAGGAGCCACCAGGCGACGGGGGGATGCAGCGGCGAGCGCCGCGAAGGAACTGGGAGACCAGGCGGCAACGGCCAACAGTGACGCCATCCACTCCGACATGCCGACAGGAATATGGCGGCAACATACACTCGCAGGGGGTGGAGGGTGAGCGTCCCTGGTCGAGTAAGTCCTGAAGGAAACGCAAAATGGAGGAGGCTTCGCAGGACTCTGCCAAAGATCCCTCTGGCGACACCATCTGTCGAATAGACGCAGCGGTCCGCGTAAAGGCGCCGAGTGGAAGGGGCCCGGGCATTCAGCACCGTGTTTCACATCAGCGTCCAAGGCGGCAGGAGTCACCTCGGCCCCTGCAGCAGCCATGCGTGCAGCTGGAGGCGACTGGGTTCGGGGTGGAGAACCTGACCCCCCAGCTGAGACAACAGGTCCCGCCTGTCGGGGAGGCGAACAGGCGAGGAGCAACAGAGCCTGCGCAGCAACGGAAACCAAATCCGCGCCGGCCAGAAGGGAGCCACCAACAGGAGCCGGTGACCCATTTGGAGAACCCGCAGGAGGGTGGGATAAATCAGGGGGAGTGGAGGGAAGGCATAAAGCAGGACGTCCGGCCAGTCGTGGGCTAGCGCGTCCTGACCCAGAGGCCCCGAGTCGTCCACAAGGGAGAACCACAGGGGGCATTGTGTGGTCTCCGCCGATGCAAACAGGTCCACCTCCGCCCTGCCGAGAGTGGACCAGAGGAGCTCCACCACCTCTGGCAGGAGATGCCACTCGCCCGGCGGAAGCCTGTGCCGGGACAGGAAATCGGCCACCCTGTTCGCCGAGCCCGGAATGTAGGCAGCCCTGAGACTGGCAAAGTGAGGGGCAGCCCACGTGAGCAGGCGAGTAGCCACCCGCAAGAGACGGATCGACCGCGTCCCTCCTAGGTGGTTGATGTGAGACACTACCGAGATGTTGTCGGAGCGCACCAGAACGTGGCGGCCGCGCAACAACGGCAGAAAATGCTGCAGTCCCAAATGGACGGCCGTCAGTTCCAGCACGTTGATGTGCCCCACGCGCTGCGACGGGGACCAGTGACCTCGTACCATCTGGCCGCACCACGTCGCGCCCCAACCCACGGCTGAGGCATCCGTGTATACGACCTCCCGCCGGGACGGCAACCAGCCCAGAGGCACCCCCCGAATGATCCAAGACCTGTCCGCCCACGGGGACAGAGATCGCAGGACATGGGGTGGAACAACCAGCACGCGTCGCCGGTGCGCCGGTCGTGCAGGATCCAGACGCAGCCCAGCCAGCCACATCTGGTAAGGCCGAAGTGTGAGCAGCCCTAAAGGAACCACTGTGGACGCTGCTGTTAACATTCCCAGTAGTCGGAGGTGCAGGAGGAGGGACAAGCGCCGGCGGACACGCAGTCTCCCCAACAGGGCGAGGATGTCGTCCACTCGCCGAGGGGAGGGGCATGCAGTCATGGCCACAGAGTCCAGAGACACCCCGAGGAAAACCGTGGTCTGGGCTGGAAGCAGGTTGCTCTTCGCGAGGTTGACGCGAAAGCCCAATAGCCCCACATGGTCCAGCACATGGCGGGCGTCTCGAATCACCTCTCCGCGAGAGGGGGCGCAGATCAGCCAGTCGTCCAGGTATGGAAGAATCCTCAACCCCTGAGCCTGCAGGGGGGACAAGGCGTTGAGGCTGCGTTCCTGGTGCCACGTGACTTTATAGCCTCACGTGGGGTCACCAGGAGGACGACAGGAGGTCACTTTTGTTGTCATTAAATTCTCGAACTACGCATGCGCATGAAGGATCATTCAGTGCTTGAAGCACCGCCTCTGGCGGTCATCCGGGATTCATAGAACCGTGGTTACATACGTAACCTTCGTTTTTCCACCGGTGTGGCCTGGAAAACAATTTTTTTTTTACCAAACGGGACTTGGTGAGTTATTTGTTTGAATTAATTTGATATTTAATATATCTATTTTTTGTAAATTTGGTGAAACGGCAGACTATGGGGGTTAATTTATGTGTTTTTAGTATTTATTTTGTGGAGTCGTGGAAGTTTTGGCTCGGTAAAAGGAAAGCTTCGCCCAGACATTCCATCCGCCATTACGTGCTGCGGAACTGAGAGCTCGGTTAACCCGAAACTGCCGTATTTTTTATTAATTTCTTATGGATTGCCTTTGTATTTTCATTTACTTAGAGTGTATTTTATGTTGGAATGATAGGCCATTAAGATTGGGTCGAAAAAAAACGGACTCCTCAATCCGGAATCCATGTGCGGGACAGAACAAGATGGCGAGCCAACCCTGAACCTTTTGATGTAGCAAAGGACCAAGCGCCCTCTGCTGGACACTCACGTGACAACTTCTTTTCCCTTTGAAACTGGTAGGAACTTTCCTCACTCCCCTGCAAATCGCAGAGCATTCCTGGAACTCGAACTCACGAACATTTCTGAACCAAAGTTACGAGGAAAGAGAAATACAGTTTTTTTTTGGGGTTTTATTCAGTCTTTTGCTGAATCACTTTGAGTTATATGTATTTTTTTTTTATTTGACAGTAATACTGTAAAGCATTATTGTGAAATTTAAGTTGTTTTGTTGGTCAAAGCAATGGAAAGAAACTGAAATTTAAAACATTTTATTTAATATAGAATGTGATAAAAGAACTAATCTTAGAATTGAAACAAAAATAGAACTTGATACCTAAACTTAGATAAATTAGAACTAACTTTTGAACAACTAGAACTGAAACTAAAAGAAAAACCAAAATAGATCTCAATCTTAACTTAAAGATTAAACGAAACTGAACTTAAGAACTAACCTAGGTTAAAGAATAATATCCATTTAATCTAAAAATAAGATTAAACCAACTGGGATTTATGTGTTTAATGTTATATGTCTTGGTTTTGTTTATGTATGTCTAATTAAATAAGCCGGCTAATTCCAATTGCCTCGTGGTCTGTGGTCTTTTTCCTTTTTGTTTCAAAGCTACAAGTTTAATTTTCTAATAGTCGAACCTACTGGTCCGGGTTTACTGTAGCTATCCCTTAGAGGTGGTACACACGTGCACGTCTCTGTCTATAGCAGCACACGGGCGAGGGACGATCACTGATATATAGCAATACAGGATCATGTGAGCAGAGCTTTTATGGAGTAAGATAAGAGTCAGAGTGAGAGGTCTGTTTCCTTCTGAGGGTTTTTACCCCCTAAAGACGCTGGAGACAGATGGAGGCTGCACACGCTAACCAATGAGCATTCTCCAGGAAACAACTGAATCAGTCGGGTCCAAACGAGCATCCCCACGTCTCCTGCGGGAAGATGCTGCTCCTCAGGCTCCTCCTCCTTCTGTCTCTGAACTTCTGCCAGGTTGGTTATGATTTCATCAAATACCAAAAGTGAAACTTCCTGATTTAAACGGCTCTTTTCTTCTTCCAGGCTGCAGATAAAGGTAAGGAGATTTCTGCTTTAACTTTATTGCATTTCTTTGAGCCAAACATTTTCACAAACGATTCTTGTCTCTTATTTTTCAGCAAACTCCACCCAAGTTTTCTACACAAAAATGACAATCGACAAAAATGCACTGCAGCTCATCCTGCGAGAGCTGAGCGCGTTCAGGGACAACAATGGGAGCAGGATCATCACCGACGTCCACATGACCACAAGTACAGACGTGTCCCGTCCCTGAACGTCTGCTCTGAACTGGGACGTCCCAACATTTCCTGTTTCTGTTTAAAGGCTGCACCAAGGCAGAGAAGAGCCAGACCTGTGTCTGCAGCGACGGCAACAAATGGAGCGATCAAGTCCTCCAGGAACACCAGGCCAGCTGTAACCAGACTGTGTGCACGCTCCCGCTGGACTCTCACCTCACCTGCATTTCAAACACAACAGGTGCGTTCTCGTCACCTGCTCAGCCTCGTTCACCTGAAGAAGCTGCAGAACGTTCACTCCAGTTTAGGTTCTGATCTAAAGGAAACCAAATGAAGTTACACAGCAGAACCGTTTCTTCTTCTCTCTGAAGACCAGGAATCTCACCAGAACGTTTTTCAATCCAAAAGGAGCTTCAGATGAGATGACAATATTTATTTCAAACATGTAAATAAAAAAACAACATTACAAAGCAAGAAAAAATAACAATACATCCTCTATTTGTAAAAAAAGTCACAAACTAAAGTCAATGAGTACATGTTTGAAAGGGGATAGGCTGGAGCCTGTCCCTATGGAGAGAAAATAGACTCACTCGGATCTCTGCATGCGTCATCTTTGAATTGTACGTCATATAATGTGTTTTTGCAAAAGTAAAAAAAAATGACAAACATTTAAAAAATATAATTTACACATGCAAAAATTAAAATGACAACAGCTTGAAACTAATTAGACAAAAAAATCTTTTAAAAACACGCGCGGGTCACCTCTTAACCACGCCCGCGGGTCATCTCTTAACCACCCCCGCGGGTCATCTCTTAACTACCCCCGCGGGTCACCTCTTAACCACGCCCGCGGGTCACCTCTTAACCACGCCCGCGGGTCATCTCTTAACCACGCCCGCGGGTCACCTCTTAACCACGCCCGCAGGTCACCTCTAAACCACGCCCGCGGGTCACCTCTTAACCACGCCCGCGGGTCATCTCTTAACCACCCCCGCGGGTCATCTCTTAACTACCCCCGCGGGTCACCTCTAAACCACGCCCGCGGGTCACCTCTAAACCACGCCCGCGGGTCACCTCTTAACCACCCACGCCGCGGTCACCTCTTAACCACCCCCGCGGGTCATCTCTTAACTACCCCCGCGGGTCACCTCTAAACCACGCCGCGGGTCACCTCTAAACCACGCCCGCGGGTCACCTCTTAACCACCCCGCGGGTCACCTCTAAACCACGCCCGCGGGTCACCTCTTAACCACGCCCGCGGGTCACCTCTTAACCACGCCCGCGGGTCACCTCTTAACCACGCCCGCGGGTCACCTCTAAACCACGCCCGCGGGTCACCTCTTAACCACGCCCGCGGGTCACCTCTTAACCACGCCCGCGGGTCATCTCTTAACTACCCCCGCGGGTCACCTCTAAACCACGCCCGCGGGTCACCTCTTAACCACGCCCGCGGGTCACCTCTTAACCACGCCCGCGGGTCACCTCTAAACCACGCCCGCGGGTCACCTCTAAACCACGCCCGCGGGTCACCTCTAAACCACGCCCGCGGGTCACCTCTTAACCACGCCCGCGGTCACCTCTTAACCACGCCCGCGGGTCACCTCTTAACCACGCCCGCGGGTCACCTCTTAACCACGCCCGCGGGTCACCTCTTAACCACGCCCGCGGGTCACCTCTAAACCACGCCCGCGGGTCACCTCTAAACCACGCCCGCGGGTCACCTCTAAACCACGCCGCGCGGTCACCTCTAAACCACGCCCGCGGGTCACCTCTAAACCACGCCGCGGGTCACCTCTTAACCACGCCCGCGGGTCACCTCTAAACCACGCCCGCGGGTCACCTCTTAACCACGCCCGCGGGTCACCTCTTAACCACGCCCGCGGGTCACCTCTTAACCACGCCCGCGGGTCACCTCTTAACCACGCCCGCGGGTCACCTCTTAACCACGCCGCGGGTCACCTCTTAACCACGCCCGCGGGTCACCTCTTAACCAAGCCCGCGGGTCACCTCTAAACCACGCCCGCGGTCACCTCTAAACCACGCCCGCGGGTCACCTCTTAACCACGCCGCGGGTCACCTCTTAACCACGCCCGCGGTCACCTCTTAACCACGCCCGCGGGTCACCTCTTAACCACGCCCGCGGGTCATCTCTTAACTACCCCCGCGGGTCACCTCTAAACCACGCCCGCGGGTCACCTCTTAACCACGCCCGCGGGTCACCTCTTAACCACGCCCGCGGGTCACCTCTTAACCACACCCCGCGGGTCACCTCTTAACCACGCCCGCGGGTCACCTCTTAACCACGCCCGCGGGTCACCTCTTAACCACGCCCGCGGGTCACCTCTTAACCACGCCCGCGGGTCACCTCTTAACCACGCCCGCGGGTCACCTCTTAACCACGCCCGCGGGTCACCTCTTAACCACGCCCGCGGGTCACCTCTTAACCACGCCCGCGGGTCACCTCTTAACCACGCCCGCGGGTCACCTCTTAACCACGCACCCCGCGAGTCACCTCTTAACCACGCCCGCGGGTCACCTCTTAACCACGCCCGCGGGTCACCTCTTAACCACGCCCGCGGGTCACCTCTTAGCTGCTGCAGCTCGAAGCGCTTTTTCTAGAAATATTTTTATATTTGAAGGGAGAAGTGTTTTAAAAACGCTTATTTAAACTTTTTATATTAATTATCAGGAATATATTTTTAAGAAAGGGGAAAAATGTCAAGTTTTACTGGATTTTATTCACAATGGAAGTTTAAAACGGCTGACAAGAGAACCATGGTGAACGAGCATTCTGATAGTACCTGAACGCATCACTCACGGTCGGATCTGTGAGAAAAGAGTCTCACGGTAGATTTGTGTGTAACTTAGGCTTCATGTGTTTTGATTTATGCACAAATCAAGAATCACGCACACACAAACCGCAGTGAATCTATTGTCTCTCCATATATCCTTCATGTTTCTATCACCTAACATAAATATTTCCCAGTTTATAAATACAAACAATAAATAAAATGTGACCATAACTTTCAATTCTTCTTATTTCCACAATAAAATCAGACAAGTTATCATCCACATTCACCATTTCACAATCAAAACATTTTTTTAAATTGTAGTAATTTTTCATTATTCCGTTGTGTACTTTGATGACAGCTTCTTTCATTTTGATTGTACATAGTTGGATGTCTGTACATAGTTTATATTGTTTTTCAAGCCCATTCCTCACTGATCCACACAAACTCTCTCTCACGCCTCCAGTTTTGATCGTTTGATAGTACCAGGTCTCCTCAGAGCAGAATCTCCATCCCTCTGTTTAAACTGCTTCTAAACATTATGTGGTAGTAATTTATGGTTAGCTTTATAAAGAAGTTTTGCTGTATACAAATAAACTAAATCAAAAAATGTTATTATGTTAGAACTTAGAAATAACATTCGGCCTTATGAATTGTCCTAACTGAATGTTTTTGAAGGATGAAAAGTTATTTTGTAGTTATTTCCCCATACTTCAACACAATATATTATACTTCAGAACGTGTTTTACTTTATGAATTATTGCAATAGTTTTAGATATTTTACTCTGGACATATTTAATATGAGGCTTCCAGGTTAGTTTGTTATCAATGATTATGCCAAGGAATATAATTTGGGGAACCTTTGCTATTATAGTATCGTCTACATATATTAGTAATGCAGAGTTATCTTTATAACTACCAAACAAGATTGCCTACAGTGTTTTATGTTTAGAGATACCTTGTTTATGTCCGTCCGTGTTCATAATCGATCGTATTTATTAGTGTATTGTAGTTATCATTCGAATAAAATATGTTGGTATCATCTGCAAAAAGTATTGTTTTTAATAAATGTGAAGCATTGAAAGTATCGTTTTATATAAAGGTTAAATAATTTGGGACTTTCACTTGAGAAAAGGTGTTTAAGTGACCAGAATGTTCCTCCGAGAGCAGCAGCTGATTGGCTGCTCTTACAGAAACACTGTGGATGTGGGGAGAATTTCTGGCTTACTTCTGCTTTTACAGTGCAGCCTGACACCTTTTAGTTTAGTTTATGTCATTTTCATAAAACACAACACAAACTTTCATGATACTTAAGACTCGTCGTCTCATTTAACCGCACATCCACATGTATCTCTTAGTTTATTAACGATAATATGTCAACTGGTTGGAAAAAGAAGAAAAATCAAAACAAAACAAGAAACAAAACCTCAGAATTCTTTTAATTCAACACGTTTCCAACAACCTTATCATTCATATAGTGTGAACATTTGTTTTTTCAGTGTCTTTAGATTGGAATCTTTTCAGCTTTAGAAACAGTGGTGATGATTCTTATTGCTCGTTTCTGTTATATAAATATGGAGTTTATTCATTTCTTCTTCTTATTTCCCCAAATTTCTATGCAGTTTCAGATATTGATCAATCAATGTATAATCTATAATGACCATTTAACTTTATATAACTGTGCTACTGTTGTAGTTGATATGTGATTTCATCAATAATTACTCCTACAAACTTGGACTCTTTCACTTGATTAATTTGAAAACCATCAATTTCAAATGTCAGTTTTCATCTTGTGATTGTTGTTTTTATCCCAGTTATTGGATAGTTTGGATCTTTTCAGGAAGAAAACAGCGGACTTCTTAGTGATCCTGACTGAAACTCTCTCTGGTCTCGACAGTGAAAATCTCCGGATCCAT
Organism: Oryzias javanicus; assembly: GCA_003999625.1. NCBI lineage: Eukaryota > Metazoa > Chordata > Actinopteri > Beloniformes > Adrianichthyidae > Oryzias > Oryzias javanicus. Next base: position 26,022,308 of record CM012458.1, read on the forward strand.
CACTTTATCGGATAATTCATCAAATTCTTTCAAGAACTGTCTGCTGCCGAAGGACTCGTCTGCTTACAGCGACTGCAAAGTCAAACTGGAGTCGGCTGTGAGGAACCTCGCCTCAGAATCGTCTGCTCTCAGGTGTTCTGGCTCTGATCCGTTTCTCTGCATTTCCAGTTGAAGGCGGTCTACAGCACTCTGAACGGCCTGGACACCTTCACCATCGTCGCCATCAGGTCGGTCCTTCAGAGGAGTGGAAGAGCTGTTTTCAGCTCATCTCACAGGAAAAGCCGTTTGTGTTTCCCTGCAGGGTGGGAAGCATCATCGTGGACTTTACCTTGACCGTCGTCAACCCCATCACTGCACAGGACCTGCTGAGTAGATCCAAACAAGTCAACATTTCAGACTCCATGGATCTGGAGACCACAGGTGAGAGCTTCCGTCCCCACAGAGCGTCCTCACAGGAAGAGTAACCTGCATGTTCCTGTCCCCTGAAGGGATGGTCACCGTCACTGTGCCCGACCGCATGGTGCCTTACGGGGGCAACGACACGGTCATCTGCACCACAGTGGAGGATTTAAGGCTGGATCCGACGTGGACGCTGAGAAGAGATGGTTTGAACTTCAGCATCTTTAACGGAACAGTCTCCACTCTTACAAACACGTCATCAACGGAATTCCACGTCAATCTGAAAGGAGTGGACAAGCACTGGACAGGTTGGACTTCTGACCTGCATTCTTCCTTCCTCCTACCTCTCACGTGTTCAGCATCGCAGTGTTTGTTTTCAGGAGAATACGACTGCAGCTTCAGAGACACCTCGTCCAAAATCACCGTGACGCACAGAGCCAACGCCACCATAGACATCTGCCTGAAGCCAGAGATCCTCAGCTCTGCGGAGCCGGCGTTCCCTCACTGCACGACCAAGAACCAACTCCTGTTCGTGCTGGTCAAATGCCAGATCACGAAAAGCAGCGAGCAATACAACGTGACATGGCCGACAGATTACTTGCTGAACTCTCCATCTAACGGTAGACGCTCGCTCCTCGGCGTCCTCTGGTCGACATCGACGCTTCTCACTTTATCCCTCTCTCCTGCAGATTCGGACACGCTGACGTATTCAGCCCAATTGCTAATAGACTGCACCGCCACCGGGGACCCTACAGCCACTTGTAACTTCATGAACAGATGTCAGCAAAACCAGAGCAGTACATTCATTATTAATGTCATTAAAGGTAAGTATGGAGGTCACTCTGAGCCCACGCAATCCCCGGGGTCACGATCCCAGTCAGGATTCCGTCCAACACCCATTCCTCATGGAGATTCACTTCAAAACCCAAAGTTTTGTTCGGCTATGAAACAGTTTTTACTGAGAGACCAAAATCTGACCAAAGGTGAATTATGATGCTCATTGTAAACAGACCTTTTCTACTTAAAGGGCTCGAGAAATGGAGCTAAAGGAAAATAGATCCATGGATTTCTATCACTGTGTTACAATCATGACCATCACAATAATCCCAATAGAAAAGGCCAGAAAATCCCAAAGCACATGAAAGCATGGGCAGTCATAGGTGAGAGGGAGCCCAACCGCAGGAAGGAAAGGTCAAAAACGTCCCAAAGTGTCTGTAAAAAGTCTCCAAAGAACGAAACTGGAAAATACAATCCAGAACATAAAGACACTACAGAACCAAGGACGGGGAGGGGTCCAGATACCTGTCCTTACAGGTGGATACAGGTGTCTGCTGTTGAAAAATGCTACCGAATGGTACCCTTACCTGGACGGTGTGTCCCTCAGAAAATATGAAGATTGTAGTTGCTCAGTGAGCTGTAGAGAAAAAAAACATAGAAATACAGAGACATATATCTCAATGTACAGAAATATAAAGAGATATATAGAAAAACACATACAAAGAAACGTACAGAAATCAAAAGAAATACACAGAAATATAAATAACTTCATAACAGGAGGATTTAGAACTTGATCCTGGATTCAACTGGATCCAGTGGAGTGAAGCTAACACAGGAGTGATGTGTTCTCTTCTGCTAGTTCCTGCTAACAATCTGGCTGCTGCATTCTGAACAAGATGAAAACTTTTTAAAGAACTTTTAGAGCAGGCTATTAGTAAAGAGTTACAGTAATCCAGTCTAGACGTAACAAATGCATGGATGAGTTTTTCAGCATCACTTTTAGATAACATATTTCTGATCCGAGCTATATTGCGAAGGTGAAAAAATGCAGTTCTACAAGCTTGTGATATGTGAGCCTTAAATGATAAATCCTGGTCGAATAAAACCCCCAAGTTTCTGACTGTAGAATTGGAGGAAATATTTACACCATCCAAGGAGACTATCTGATCCGAGAGATCATCTCTCAGGTGTTTAGGACCCAGGATAATGACCTCAGTTTTTTTCTGGGTTAAGGAGGAGGTCATTAATTGTCATCCAGGACTTAATGTCTCTAATACAGGAATTCAGTTTCTCTAGGTGGTCATTCTGGTCTGGTTTAATGGATAAATACAGCTGCGTATCATCTGCATAACAGTGGAAATTAATGCTATGTTTCCTAATTATGTTTCCTAAGGGCAACATATAAAGCACGAACAGGATGGGCCCAAGAACTGAGCCCTGAGGAACTCCGTAATAATAATAATAATGGATTAGATTTATCTGCGCTTTTCCAGACGCTCAAAGCGCTTACAATAAAAACCCATTATTCATTCACACCTCATCCATACTTGGTGATGGTAAGCTACTACTGTAGCCACAGCTGCCTTGGGGCAGGCTGACAGAGGCGTGGCTGCCAGTTCGCGCCAACGGCCCTTCTGACCATCACCGGGACGTTCACACACATTCACACGCCAGTGGAGCCACACTGGAGGCAAGTAGGGTTAAGTGTCTTGCCCAAGGACACAACGACTTTTTGGCCGACAGGAGCAAGGATCGAACCGCCTATCCTTCGATCATTGGCCGACCTGCTCTACCACCTGAGCTTCTGTCGCCCACGACAGTGGCTCAGTAGCTAACTGGAGTACAATGAGAAGACTGTCCATTTACATTAACGAACTGGTATCTATCAGATCTATAGGATTCAGATCCTCTGATCCCTATGTCATGCTCTAGTCTCTGGAGTAAGATGCTGTGGTCGATGGTATCAAAGGCTGCGCTGAGGTCTAACAGGACCAGAATAGAGACTAGTTCTTTATCTGAAGCCAATAACAAGTCATTAGTAACTCTAACCAGTGCAGTTTCAGTGCTATGATGAGGTATAAACCCTGACTGAAAATCTTCAAAGTGACTGTTGTCCTGTAGGTGGCGCTGTAGCTGCTTCACTACAACTCTTTCTAAAATTTTAGAAATAAATGGGAGATTAGATATTGGTCTATAGTTGGACAGAATGTCAGGATCCAGGCTGGGCTTTTTCAAAAGAGGTTTAACAACCGCATGTTTAAAAGACTGAGGCACATAACCAGTTTCTAGAGAGGGATTTATTATGGTTAATATGGAATCACTAATTAAGGGGAAAATTTCTTTAAAAAGTTTAGTGGGGATTGGATCTAAGAGACAAGTGGAAGTTTTAGAAGACATAATAACTGATGTTATTTCTGTTTGGTCCACAGCAGTGAAGCAGTCAAAGGTTACAGACGTTTCTATGATGCCTTTGTTTCTACAACTTCAGCTTTGGGCTGATGGTGGGAATAACCACATTTAGCTTGTGTCTAATATTTGAGATTTTACTATCAAAGAATTGAAGGAAATCTTCAGAGCTGATAGTAGCTGGAATATGTGGTTCAACCGAGCTGTGGCTGCTGGTCAGCCTGGCTATAGTAGTAAAGAGAAATCTGGGATTATTTGCATTTTCTGCTATTAAAGTTGAATAGTATTGAGTTCTCCCTCTACGCAGAGATTTTTTTAATATAAGGAGATATATTCAGAGAGGATAAATCCAGCTGCTGCAGGACACATTGATGACATCTTGGAGCAATCTATGAATCTGTGGAAGACATCTTTAAAATACTGGACGTCTGCATTATAGCAGAGATATAGACAACAAAGTGTAAATAAAGTCAGATGATTGTCTAATAATCTGTTCTTTTATAATATTTCCACCAGAGGGTGATGCGTTCTGCGATCAAGACAATGAATGGCAAGTCACCAAGGCGGGTTTCGAAGCTGTGCTGAACTGCAAAAACATGGCTGGAGTGAGGAAACGAGGCTGCAGGTACGACTCCCGGCGTGCTGCTTCCATCACCGTTCTGCTTGGTCAGTTGGTTTTCATGCTGTTTCCTCTTCTGCTCGTACCTATCTGCAGCAGGAAGGGGGAGTGGGAGGAGGAGGTCTCTGAATGCGTGGTCCTATCTCTGAAGAATGTGCTGGAGAAAGCAGTGGTGAGTGAAGCTCACTCTCAAACTGAAGCAGAGAAGCAGGTGAGGAGTGACTTGGCTGTCCTGTCCGTGCAGATCGCTGACACTGGACTCGGGGACCTGGTAGAAAATGCAGCAGAAGTCCTGCACAAATTCAGTGACCTCACCAAGAAGGAGAATCTGAACACTCAAGCCAACATAAACGCCTCCGTGTCCGTGTACGCCGTGTTGAACGGAAAGATAAACGCAATAGAAGACAAGACAACAGTCAACGTGAGTCCAACAGAGAGGAGCGGGTGGAATGGATGGGGAAGGGGGCGGGGTCCTGTAACATGTTCCTCACTGGTATTTCAGGGTCTTCTTGACTTTTCAATGTTGTTTTTCTTTCCAGAACTTCCTGGACTCTTCCAGTAACCTGCTAAACAAAAGTCTAGACAGTTCATGGAACAGTAGTCTGTCTTTTGATCATAAAGGGGAAAATGATTCCTTTTTGGCCGAAAACTATTTGTTATCAGTTGAGAACTTGATAAAGAAATCGAACATAGCAAACTACAGTGAGAAGGAAAACCTGGTTGTGAGGAATTGCTCTGGTGGGACATGTGACGGCCTCTTCAACATCAGTGTCAGTCTCGATGCTTCAGTCTATGGAGACGTGAAGAGCGTTGCATACAAGTATCTGCAGGATTACCTGCCAAACAACAACACCGATCGGGCCATCAACAGTCTGGTGGTGTCCACGGCTGCTAATGTCACCGGGCCCATGAGGGTTGTCATTGACTTCCAGCTGCAAAGCCAAAGGCCGCGGGATGTTGAGTTGATTTGTGTGTTCTGGGATGAAAAGAAGCATGCATGGTCAGAGGAGGGATGCACATGGGACGGTCCTTCCTCAGAGGGGCGATGCGTCTGCACCCACTTGTCCTCCTTTGCCATCCTCATGTCCAAAACTCCCCTGAGGGTCCCAGCTTTGAGCCTTTTGACCACGGCCGGCCTGTCCATATCCATCGCGTCCCTCATCATCAGTCTTGCCATAGAGATGATGGTCTGGCAACAGGTGGTCAAGACAAACACTCTGTATCTGCGCCACACGGCCCACGTCAACATCTCCGTGTGCTTGCTGGTGGCAGACATCTGCTTCCTGGCCTCCTCTAAGCCTGATGGGGAGCAAGGCCATGGACAGAGCACAGTCTGGTGCAGGATCTTTGCAGTGATGAAGCACTTCTGCTACCTGGCCATGTTCTTCTGGATGCTGGCTCTAAGCACCACCCTCCTTCATCAAGCCGTGTTCTTGTTCCATAAGGTCAGCAAGAAGACCTACCTGCGCTTCTCCATCTTTCTGGGCTACATTTGCCCTCTGCTCATCGTCTTCATCACCTTTCTCGCCAACAACGCCGGAGCTGAGGGCTCATACTTCTCAGTAGACACCTGCTGGCTGGTCTACGCCGGGCTTTTGAAGGGCTCCATGTTCACGTTCATCATTCCCATGGGCATCATCGTCTTCTTTAACACCTTTTCCATGCTGGTGGTCATCATGAAGCTTCTGGAACATCACAAAAACGATGACACTCAAAACGATAAGGAAAAAGCTGCAGCTAAAACCGTCATAAGATCAGTGGTTCTTCTGACTCCCATCTTTGGCCTGACCTGGGCTTTCGGGTTGCTGATCCTGATCCTCGACCTCACCTCTGGACCTGTTGCTTATGCCGTCAATTACGTCTTCATCGTTCTTAACGCCTTCCAGGTAAAGATGGTCCGTCCTCATGGCCTAACACCTGACGCGTTCCTGTGCACTAAGCTGTGTCTCGTCTTCAGGGTTTCTACATCCTGCTGACGACATGCCTGGGTGACAAAATGGTAAGAAAAGGAAGTGACCATTAAAAGCCTGCATGTGAGTGGTGGCATGTAAACCGACAGCTATCTCTGTTCTGACAGACTCGTGAAGCTCTTCTATCACGGTTCAAGAAAAAGGTCAGTTATTTATTTCAAGTAAAGACTACTTTCTTTGATGAACTTCTCTGACTTTTACTCTGATCTCCAGAACGTGACAACCATGAGTACAAGTACCGTCAAGACCGAGTCCTCGTGGAAGAAGTGAAGTCACTGAAGTACTCAGCATCTCCTCGGAGGACAAACTGTCTTTCATGGATACTCAATGCCACTTATAGTTCAGACCCGAGTCCCCCTGAACCAAGTCCTTCAGAAAAGCTAAACCTGTGGAGCCTGATTCCCCATGAAAACGCGTTGTAATCATCTGAAGAGTCCAGCTGAGACGAAAATGGTCAAAGAACCACCGACTCACGTCCTCGTGGTCTGGAACGATTTCCCTGTCAAAACATTTCTAAACGAGTCTTTTAGCACATGACACGTCTGAGTCATGAAAGGGTATAACGGCACACGTAGAATTCGATTCCTTTCATTTGTTAGCAAAACTATTGGGTCATCATCATGACACCTCAAGGAAACCATCCCGCAAGAGAATCTGGCCACAGAGAAAACACATGGCGGTCAAAAATGAATGTTCAATTCAATTCAATTTTATTTATAAAGCGCATTTCCTGGCTTGCGCCAGCTCAAGGCACTGAACATAAAAACAAGAAAAACATTCAAAACAGTTACATGTTTAAAAAACTGCCCCAGCAAACCCTGCCCTAGCCCCACCCACCCAATATTGCAATGATCAACCCTCCATAAAATAATAAACAAGGATTAACAATAAATCATGAATCAACATAATATAAAAGAAACACGTGGCTGGGCTGCGTGCGGAAACCGTACAGTGATCCATTTATCACAGGGGCCGGCTGCACCCACCCAAACCAGAGAGGCAGGGGTCCCGCACCACAACCGAAGAGTCGCAGTGCAGAACCCCACCCCAGACAAGGCGAGCCCCAGAAACAGCCGACTAACCTGGAGTAAATGGATCACTCGAGGAAACACTGGAGCTCAGAAAACAAGGAGTAAAATAGAACAGTCTCAGGAAATGATAAAATAGAAAATAAATAACAATACATTTTAGCTAAAACAATGAAACAAAATTAAGAGAACTATAAAAGTACAGAAATCATTTAAAAGCTATATTAAAAAGGTGCGTCTTTCTTAAAAATCTCTACAGACTCAGCGGCCCTGAGTTTCTCCTGCAGGTTGTTCCACAGGCGAGGACCGCAGTGGTGGAAGGAAGCCTCACCGTAGGTCACAGTCCTCACCCGAGGAACAACCAGAAGGCCATCGCTGGAGGACCTCAGGGTCCGCGGGGGTTCATATTTAAAAAGAAAATCTCCAAAATAAGAGGGCCCAGAGCAGTTAAGAGTTTTATAAACTAATAAAAGAACCTTAAAATTGATCCTGAAACGCACAGGAAGCCAATGCAGCGATTCTAAAACCGGTGTAATGTGTTCCCGCCCTCTGGTTCCCGTCAGAACTCGTGCTGCCGAGTTCTGAAGGAGCTGTAACCTGTAGATGGATGTTTGGGGTAAGCCAGAGAGCACTACATGACAATAATCAAGACGACTAAAAATAAAAGCATGCATTAGGATCTCCGCGCTAGCAAGAGAGAGGAATGGGCGGAGTCTGGCACTGTTTCTTAGGTGATAAAATCCAGTCTTGACAACACTTTAATATGAGGGATAAAACTAAGCTCGGAGTCTAAAATAACTTCCAGGTTTCTCACATACTGAGGAGTTTTAAAGTTCTGAAGTTTTGGTAAAATCCTCTCTCTCTTGCCTTCAGGACCAATGACTAAAACTTCAGTTTTGTCCTGGTTGAGCTGTAAAAAATTATCTGCCATCCAAGATTTAATGTCTAAAATGCAATTTAAAAGAGTGTTAATTGGTTCTAAGTCATCAGGAGACACGGCGATGTAAAGCTGTGTGTCATCAGCATAGCTGTGAAAGTTTACGCCGTGTCTCCTGATGACATCCCCCAACGGTAACATGTACAGGTCAAAAAGTATTGGACCTAAAATTGAACCTTAGCCGGAAGTCCCTCCCCCTGCTGGAGCGGCCACGAAAAAATAATTATTTGCACCCAAAATCATTAGCCGGATCAGCTGATCTACAGAGAAAAAGCAGCATTTCTCCGGAGGTAGATGGGTGTAGTTAAACAAATCTGAACACTTGGATGTTCTCTGTCCCATTTGAAGCTCAGCTAGCACACTAAACTGCTTCCAGCTGGAGATCGTTTCTGGTGAGTTTTTCAGGAAGTCTTCTAGAGTCTGCCAAATCCTGCTGGGAATCAAACCGGGAACTCTGTCTGCTAGTTCTGCTTGTTAACCCTAAAACTGACCGACACTCTTTGAACTACCCTCAACCATGTCTCTGCTGGTCTACATCAACACTTGATTGCTGTAGGGGTACGCGTCCATGCAAGGCTGCTGCCTTTAGAATCCATGGAAACCCTCTCACTTGCTTGAACAGTTGAAGAGTTCACGACAGCTGAAAGAACGTCAACACTGGAGCTAAAGCTCTGGCTAACCCCTGTGCTCTACCCCACGTTTAACGTAACGGTAGCACAAGGGTTAAAGGCAGCATGCTAAGGTCAGGAACTACTTTTAAACCAGATCTCGTCCTTTGAAAAGACAAGAAAAGTCCAACGTCCCCTAAAAGGAGAGCTGCAGATTCCATCCTCTTCCCGAGCAAATGTCCGGATTCAGGTGATGACGGACAGACTGCAGAGGCGCTCGGAGCATCCCGCTCCGTGAGCCGCTCAGCCGGCTTCTCAGCAGCAGGTTTCCCGCCTTTTTCCACAGATCCATTTCTCCTTACCTTGACCCAGTTGGACGTCACTCTTGTTGCCATCGAGTCTGTTTCCTTGTTGGCTAAACTTTATATAGTTCAAGTAATACTTGATGAACACTCTGACTTTATGGATTTCAATGTTTCCTGAAACTTGATAGAGTACTACAATACACTCTTCTACTGTTAAGTACTGAATATAGTAATGTTTCTCTTTAGAGTAGGCTGTTCTTTCTATCTCTTTTATTGTGAGGTGGGGGCTACAGAATCACAATCAATAAAGCTGACGTGTAAATACATGTTCGTCATCTTTAAACCTGTAAATGTCTGGTTTCTATTGGTCAGTCGGCACTGCAGGAAACCCAAACAAGAAGACAAAACTTTTTTTTTTTCATTTTCTTTGAGTTTGGTCGGGTTAGGTTGGGTCGGTTTGGGTTTGTTTGGGTTAGATTGGGTCGGTTTGGGTTTGTTTGGGTTAGATTGGGTCGGTTTGGGTTAGATTGGGTCGGTTTGGGTTAGATTGGGTCGGTTTGGGTTTGTTTGGGTTAGATTGGGTCGGTTTGGGTTTGTTTGGGTTAGATTGGGTCGGTTTGGGTTAGATTGGGTCGGATTGGGTTTGTTTGGGTTAGATTGGGTCGGTTTGGGTTGTTTGGGTTAGATTGGGTCGGTTTGGGTTAGATTGGGTTAGATTGGGTCGGTTTGGGTTAGATTGGGTTTGTTTGGGTTTGTTTGGGTTAGATTGGGTCGGTTTGGGTTTGTTTGGGTTAGATTGGGTCGGTTTGGGTTTGTTTGGGTTAGATTGGGTCGGTTTGGGTTAGATTGGGTCGGATTGGGTTTGTTTGGGTTAGATTGGGTTAGATTGGGTCGGTTTGGGTTAGATTGGGTCGGATTGGGTTTGTTTGGGTTAGATTGGGTCGGTTTGGGTTTGTTTGGGTTAGATTGGGTCGGTTTGGGTTTGTTTGGGTTAGATTGGGTCGGTTTGGGTTAGATTGGGTCGGATTGGGTTTGTTTGGGTTAGATTGGGTCGGTTTGGGTTAGATTGGGTTTGTTTGGGTTTGTTTGGGTTAGATTGGGTCGGTTTGGGTTTGTTTGGGTTAGATTGGGTCGGTTTGGGTTTGTTTGGGTTAGATTGGGTCGGTTTGGGTTAGATTGGGTCGGATTGGGTTTGTTTGGGTTAGATTGGGTCGGTTTGGGTTTGTTTGGGTTAGATTGGGTCGGTTTGGGTTAGATTGGGTCGGATTGGGTTTGTTTGGGTTAGATTGGGTCGGTTTGGGTTAGATTGGGTCGGATTGGGTTTGTTTGGGTTAGATTGGGTCGGATTGGGTTTGTTTGGGTTAGATTGGGTCGGTTTGGGTTAGATTGGGTCGGATTGGGTTTGTTTGGGTTAGATTGGGTCGGTTTGGGTTAGATTGGGTCGGATTGGGTTTGTTTGGGTTAGATTGGGTCGGATTGGGTTTGTTTGGGTTAGATTGGGTCGGTTTGGGTTAGATTGGGTCGGTTTGGGTTTGTTTGGGTTAGATTGGGTCGGTTTGGGTTAGATTGGGTCGGATTGGGTTTGTTTGGGTTAGATTGGGTCGGATTGGGTTTGTTTGGGTTAGATTGGGTCGGTTTGGGTTAGATTGGGTCGGATTGGGTTTGTTTGGGTTAGATTGGGTCGGTTTGGGTTAGATTGGGTCAGTTTGGTCTTCGTGGTCGTGCTCTGGGTGGTCAGTCCACCAGTTTCAGGGTCAGCAGGATCCACAGCTGCCTTCATTTCTGTCAGTGACCCTCACTGCTCATCTGCTGGGCTCTGCCACCATTTTGCCATGTTTCAGTATTTTATGGGATGGTTTGGCTTCTGCCAGCACACCTGGTCTCCAGCATGTTGGGTCCTTCACCTCCAGCAGTTTAGACACAGTTCATGGTTTCACTCAACACACAATCCAGGGTAAACCATCAGCTTCCGTCCCACCTGTCTTCACAGGTGGATTCAAACCTGCCAGGTGACCTTTAAGAAGTATGAAGGTCATAGATCGATCAGTGACCGTAGAGAGAAAATATTCATGTTTATTTTTTGTAAAGCTTTCAAAAATTCTTCCAGTCTGGATTTTGGAAGCACTTTGTTGAAAAAAATACTTGGTTTTTATTTTTGACTTTATTCATTTTTAAACAAGAAAGTATAAAAAACTCAAGTGATATATTATTTATAGATGAATAATGTTGTATAATGTTTTTACCAAATAATCTTCTAAAAATGCTAAACAGGCTGTACAGTTGGTTTTTGCTGTGCTCCGCCCACTCCTTGTCTTTGCCCCACCTACTCCTCCCATTAGCCGACCTTTTGCTCCTCCACTCCTCCTATGTGCTCCGCCCACTCCGCATCTCTGCTCCACCCACTTCTCCTCTGTGCTCCGCCCGCTTCTCATCTGTGCTCCGCCCACTTCTCATCTCCGCTCCGCCCGCTTCTCCTCTGTGCTCCGCCCACTTCTCCTCTGTGCTCCGCCCACTTCTCATCTGTGCTCCGCCCACTTCTCATCTCCGCTCCGCCCGCTTCTCCTCTGTGCTCCGCCCACTTCTCATCTGTGCTCCGCCCACTTCTCATTTGTGCTCCGCCCACTTCTCATCTCCGCTCCACCCGCTTCTCCTCTGTGCTCCGCCCGCTTCTCCTCTGTGCTCCGCCCACTTCTCATCTGTGCTCCGCCCACTTCTCCTCTGTGCTCCGCCCACTCCTCGTCCGTGTCATCCAGTGAGAGTCCCAGCTGTGCTGCCTTCTCTCGGTGGGCCTGACACTCCAGCTCTGCTCTGCAACACAAACACATCCCAGATGTGACCAATGAGGAGCCTGACGGTCTTCGTGAGCGACCACAGCAGCAGCGGTTTCCACGTCTCACGTTCTGAGGAAGCTGACGCAGTCTTGGTGTCCGTAGACCTGAGCTATCCTCAGCGGTCTGTCCCCGCTGCGGTCCTCCTGGTCAATGGGGGCGTGGAGGGAGTGCAGCAGGCGCAGCACGGACAGCCGACCGAACTCGGCGGCGCAGTGGGCGGGGGTCCATCCGTCCCGCGTCCTCAGACTCGCCCTGGCTCCATGCTGGATGAGGAGCCGCACGGTTTCTGTGTGACCTGTGGGAGTAGAGGAGAGATACAACGGGACTCCTCATGCTCTGACCGGGACCGGGCCTGGGCATAGGCGGTCGCCTAGGGCACCGTTTGCTGGAGTGGCGGCAAATCACGATTATATATCTATATATTTTCCTTTCCATTTTTTTTAACATTTTGACGCATCACTTATTTCATGTAAAAACAAAATAAATAAAAATTGTAAATAAAAGGACTCAAAGGTTTGATGTAATTAGTGCACCCCCCCCCTCCCCCCATGCTGCTGTTTTCTACACTGGATTGGGGGGAGGAGAGGGGAGCAGTGTTGCTGCTGTTGGTGCTTCCTTAAAACTTTAAAGGGGTCACACCGTGATTTTCTTAAGCCTCTCAGAGTGACCTGCGTCCATATATGATCATGTTTTACCTTTGGACACTAAGAAACTTAAAGGAGCCCCGCATCTAAAGTAACAGACTCTTCCTGCAGGTTCACATCGATCTTACATCAGCACGTTTCCAACCGCTCGTTTTCGTGGGTATGGGAGGGGCTACAGACTGGTCAGGGTTCTTAAATGCATGGACAGATCAATACAGTTTTGGGGTTCTTTCTACTGAAGAATGAACAGTATATGCATTTAAAACCTCCTTTAAGGAGGAAACAGGTTTGTCTGTTTTACTTGGATATTCCCTCCAGAATTCCTTTGTTGTTGATGAACAATCTGACGTTGTGGTTAGCAGCTGCTGATGGTTTGGTTGTGTTCAGCTTCCATCAGAAACGCTTCAGTTTGAGGTTTGACTGATGCTGAGCGTCTGCAGGACTCGGACTGCAGTCTGCTCAACTCACAGCTGCTGAGCAGAACACGACGATTGTGAAGGAAATCAAAACTATTTGAGCCAGTCGGCTCCCTCTGTTAGGCTCCAGCAGCCCTGTGACCCCGTGACCCCGTCAGGGACCAGGTTAAGAAAGCAGATTGGAAGATTCAAATGTTTCAACACTTCTTTCCTCCTAACTCCTCCTCTTTCATTCTGGAGCGTCTCCTCGTGGATAATGAATGGGACACGATGACGTCAGCGTCAGCAAGTGTTCATGGGACATGTAGGAAAAGACTCCGACCCCTAAAAACACGTGAAGCGAGGACAGGATGACGTCATGTCTGGGTCGGTGTGATGGAAGTGCGGAGAACCGCGGCTCCGGGGCGCGCGCGCGCGTTGGGAGCGCGGCAGAGGCGCGTGGCCGCTGACCCCGGCCTACCTTCCCGCGCCGCCCAGTGCAGAGCCGTCGTGTTGCCCCAGTCCGCGTCCCGGAGGTTTGGAGCGCATCCCGGCTGCGTCAGGAGCTCCTGCACCTTCTTGAAATCTCCCGCGGCGGCCGCCTGGTGAAGCTCCGTCATCGCGGCCCGCGTTGCTTAGCAACCGCCGGAGACAGGAAAACGCGTCGAGACGAGCCCGCCGCCTGCTGCCAGAGGAGAGGATCACATGATCTGATCCCGATCATCTTCCTGACAGAGGTCTGTGCGCGGGAACCGACCGACGTCCGCCCGTCTGCTTCCGGTAATGTTCGGGAAGAGATGAAGCGGGATTTCATGAGGAGCTGTCGATATTATCTGAAACCAAATTAAACATATTCAACACTTTTCACTGTTGGGCCAAAAATGTCCCGAACTTTGAGCTCTTCCAAAATAAACGTCATTTTTTTTCAGCTTCCAATGTTCTGTTTTTAAGGCCTCAAAGCTCAAAATGTTTTTTTCCCGGTTTTAAATCTTTTTTTTTCCATTTTCAATTTTTTAATTTTTAGATTAAAAACAAACAGAAAAAGTATTTGAAACTGAAAAAAATATTTTTTTGAAATTGAGATTTTGAGTTTTGAAACGTAAAACCAGAACATTTGAAGCTGAAAATAATGAGTTTATTTTAGAATAGCTAAAGTAGAGTATAATGTCCTACAGGGGAAGATCCAAATCCTCTGACCTCCTGTGTGCACAGACCACTCCCCCAGGAGAACACCTTCAGTCCTGTCACACAAACCAGATCAAAGCTGCAGTTTGATCATTAAATTGGAATTAATGAATAAAATAAGAAATAAGCTGATGACTGGGTCTTCTCATTTGATATGGTGCTGCTTAACCTGCTCAGGTTAACGTTTGTCTCCACTGCGGCGAGCCTCGTCCAGCTTCTCCTGCTGCTGGTTCCTCTGATCTGATTGGTGCGTGACGCTGATGCTGCAGCAAACGTTTAGCTTCTTCTGAAACCGGGAAACAGCCGGTCAACTTCCTGCAGCTGGTCTGCAGGGATGTCCAGGAGGAGAACGAAGCTGCTCGCCTCAGGAAGGGAGTCTCCAACATCTTCTCTCTTTCTGCACCACCGAGCTTCTGTTCAGTCCAGGACGTCTGAGTGAAAACATGGATGATGGTGAGCGAGGAGCTTCAGAGAACATACAGCAGCAAGCAGACGGCTGTGTCTGGGTTCACCAGATCCTTCCGAGTCTTCTGTGGTTCAGTCCTGCAGTGGGAGCCGCACCGGAGGACCGCTCCAAACGTTCCAAACGCTCCAAACGCTCCAAACGTTCCAAACGTTCCAAACGTTCCAAACGATCCAAACGATCCAAACGTTCCAAACGTTCCAAACGTTCCAAACGCTCCAAACGCTCCAAACGCTCCAAACGTTCCAAACGTTCCAAACGCTCCAAACGTTCCAAACGATCCAAACGATCCAAACGTTCCAAACGTTCCAAACGTTCCAAACGCTCCAAACGCTCCAAACGTTCCAAACGTTCCAAACGTTCCAAACGATCCAAACGTTCCAAACGTTCCAAACGTTCCAAACGTTCCAAACGCTCCAAACGCTCCAAACGTTCCAAACGTTCCAAACGTTCCAAACGCTCCAAACGTTCCAAACGCTCCAAACGTTCCAAACGTTCCAAACGTTCCAAACGTTCCAAACGCTCCAAACGTTCCAAACGCTCCAAACGCTCCAAACGTTCCAAACGTTCCAAACGTTCCAAACGCTCCAAACGTTCCAAACGCTCCAAACGCTCCAAACGTTCCAAACCTTCCAAACGCTCCAAACGTTCCAAACGCTCCAAACGTTCCAAACATTCCAAACGCTGCAAACGTTCCAAACGCTCCAAACGTTCCAAACGTTCCAAACGCTCCAAACGCTCCAAACGTTCCAAACGCTCCAAACGTTCCAAACGTTCCAAACGTTCCAAACGTTCCAAACGTTCCAAACGCTCCAAACGTTCCAAACGCTCCAAACGCTCCAAACGTTCCAAACGTTCCAAACGTTCCAAACGCTCCAAACGTTCCAAACGCTCCAAACGCTCCAAACGTTCCAAACCTTCCAAACGCTCCAAACGTTCCAAACGCTCCAAACGTTCCAAACGCTCCAAACGCTCCAAACGTTCCAAACCTTCCAAACGCTGCAAACGTTCCAAACGCTCCAAACGTTCCAAACGTTCCAAACGTTCCAAACGCTCCAAACGTTCCAAACGTTCCAAACGCTCCAAACGTTCCAAACCTTCCAAACGTTCCAAACGCTCCAAACGTTCCAAACGCTCCAAACGCTCCAAACGTTCCAAACGCTCCAAACGCTCCAAACGTTCCAAACGCTCCAAACGTTCCAAACCTTCCAAACGTTCCAAACGCTCCAAACGTTCCAAACGTTCCAAACGTTCCAAACGCTCCAAACGCTCCAAACGTTCCAAACGCTCCAAACGTTCCAAACGCTCCAAACGTTCCAAACGTTCCAAACGTTCCAAACGCTCCAAACGCTCCAAACGTTCCAAACGTTCCAAACGCTCCAAACGTTCCAAACCTTCCAAACGTTCCAAACGCTCCAAACGTTCCAAACGTTCCAAACGTTCCAAACGCTCCAAACGCTCCAAACGTTCCAAACGCTCCAAACGTTCCAAACGTTCCAAACCTTCCAAACCTTCCAAACGTTCCAAACGTTCCAAACGTTCCTCCGTCTGTCTGTAATCCAGCTTGAGCTTTGACCTGAGAGGGGAGCAATGACGATTCCCACGAGAAACATCATGAACCCATGAAGCTGCTCCACAATGGCGCCAATCAGCTAACCACCAGCAGGCAAGCATGGCGAGCTCCGCTGCCAGGATCCCATAGACATGGATGGCTAGATGGATGGACGCCTCATCACGGGATCCGGAGAGAACCAGCGGCGCCGCCATATTGCTGGGGTCAACCTCTATAGTGCGAGACCAGCTGAAGTCAACAGCGAATCGCTTTCATGCCGATCGATTGTTTGGCCTTCGGATGCGACAAGCGGGACTCTTTAGACAGCGGATCGTGTGGAATGACCTTTCAGGAGTAAGTTCTAACAATGTTTTGGTTTTTAGAGAATTTCTTTAAGTCTGTGTTCTAGTAAACAAAGTCATGTGGCTAACACAGAAATATGGTGGAAAGTTTTGTCCTTCATGTTCTTTTGTTGATCTTTTTCCCATAATCCAATGAAGTTATGAGTGTTGTGGAAGAAGAGAGGGGATCGGGAGCTGCTATAAGACGAGAGGAACTATTGGAACCGGATTCTCCAGGTTCTGAGGGAAGAGGCTGAGAGAGGATGTATCCGTCTGTCTTCAGCTCTCCGAGTATTTATCCTCCATCATGAGGAACATGCTACACGGACACGTTTCAGGCATTTTGATCATCGTATTGATCAAACTTTTTCTCTTGAAGCTTTCTGTCAGATCGGCTCAGTGGCCGATGTTGACACATCGTTGGCAGTGATCCAGAACAGATGCAGCGTTATGTCTGCACGCCTCTCCAGCCGGGACCACCCGCAGCTTCAACCGGGACCACCCGCAGCTTCAACCGGGACCACCCGCAGCTTCAACTGGGACCACCCGGAGCTTCAACCGGGACCACCCGCAGCTTCAACCAGGACCACCCGCAGCTTCAACTGGGACCACCCGGAGCCTTAAGCGGGACCAACCGGAGCTTCAGCCGGGACCACCTGCAGCTTCAGCCGGGACCACCCGGAGCTTCAGCCGGGACCACCCGCAGCTTCAACCAAGACCACCCGCAGCTTCAACCGGGACCACCCGGAGCTTCAACCAGGACCACCCGCAGCTTCAACCAAGACCACCCGGAGCCTTAAGCGGGACCACCCGCAGCTTCAACCAGGACCACCCGCAGCTTCAACCAAGACCACCCGGAGCCTTAAGCGGGACCACCCGCAGCTTCAACCGGAACCACCCGGAGCTTCAACCGGAACCACCCAGAGCTTCGACCGGGACCGACTGACCGACTGATCGACCACTATCCATGACCCTAACGTCTACAGTGAACCAGAGATAATCACACTGGGAACCAACTCCTGCTGTCTTGACCAGTGGTCCTCAACCACCGGGCCGCGGACCGGTACCGGTCTGTGGCCCTCTGGGCACTGGAATATATTTTTTCCCTTTTTTTGAAATGGAAATCTTTTCTTTTGAAAATGGACCGGATTCTCTCGATTAGCTTAACAGCAGTCTCGCGTGTAACATGAGAGAAGTTACATGTGGAACAACAGAACACATGATTCCCCACACGCGGCGCCTGTTGCCATAGAGATGAGGCTTTCATGAACAAATCTCATCCATGAACCGTCACGGATCAAGCTGATCCATCCAGATGTGCATGTCAGAGAAGTTGTGAACCTGCGATTGATGAATGGATTAAAAAAGAGGGGCGGAGCTGAGAGCGGCATGGGGGGGTGGGGGGACACAGGCCATAGGACATTAAAATCACAGGTTTAACTTTTGTTTAGTAAAAAATGTTTCACTTGAAGCTTTTGCATGAAGCTTCAAAGTATTCCTCAGTTTCCTGATTTTGTTTTTGTCCTTAATGAGATAAAACAAAGTTTTTTTAATGGATGTGAGGACCCCCCCCCCCCCCCCCCCCCCCCCCAACAACAAGTAGTACCTCCGGAGCGTGTTTCATCAAGTATAAGTACAGAAGTATAGCAAGTCTACTACAGACTGAGAGTATCATGCTGGAATATACCGACTGAATACTTCTTCAGATCGGTGCATCACGATGGTCCTGATGAAGATGCAGATCATTGTTAGTGCCTGTACAGTCTACCTTTGGTAAGTGACGTCACACACCTGAACTCACAGGTGGGTCAGGTGACTCCAGGTAAAGTTCAGGCAGGTTTTAAATAAATCACCTGTAAGTGTCAACATATGTTTTAGAGTAAAACGCATAAGAAAAACCCTCACGACGCTGCACTGCCTGCGCGCTCCCGCCACAAAAGTCGCTCTGAGCATGCGCGCGTGACGTCAGTCTGTCCCTAGGTAGTCGGACCCGGAAGTCCCGTTCCATTTCCCGGTGCTCCGGTTTTCACCTGTTCGCGTTACCGACTGCAGCCCGCGCCGGTGCGCGTGTCATGGTGGGCGGGGCTCTTACACGCTGCCCGGAAGTTGGACCGGAAGCTCAAGTTTTCACCTGTTGCTTCTAAACTTTTCAGAGAGTTCTGTTCCGGCGCGCGCGCCCCCGTCGCGTGCTATTTTGGGCTCGTGTCATCGCCGCTCGCGCGCGCGCTCGCTCAGTGACGGTTTGTTGATGCGGATCCGGTCGGAACCAGGTTCTCCTCGGGGACTCCAGCAGGACCCGGACCCGGTTCGGACCGAGCGCCGGTTTCAGGTGACAGAGGCGGAAGTTTGCAGGTTCTTCACCTGTTTAAAGGTCCAAACATGGAAGAAGCTTTGATGTTTGTCACGTGACCACAGCTCCTCTGACCGGTCTCGTGTGTTTTCAGGACCGTCAGGATGAGGAAGAGGAACGCTGAAGGCAGCAGTGATGGAGCCGCTCTGAAGAGGTCCAGACCGGCAGCTGCCATCCCCCAGAATGCACCGCGGTCCTCAGACGTTTGTCCCGGGCAGCAGGGGGACATCGGCCTGATCGAGAGCATCACGCTGAAGAACTTCATGTGCCACCGCTCTCTGGGTCCGTTCCAGTTCGGTCCCAACGTCAACTTCATCGTCGGGAACAACGGAAGTGAGTCCGGGATCTGCTCTTTAAAGCGTTGCTGGTGACGTCAGAGATCCGGTCATGGAGATCTGATGCTGACTCAGCAAAAACGCACAGAATCGTACAGTGAGCGTCTCCTCTTGGTAGAGGAGGAGGCGTGGCCTCCTCAGAGGAAGGAGGTTCTGTAAGAACTATCCTCCATGGAGGGAACAGAACGTCCCT
Source organism: Oryzias javanicus (assembly GCA_003999625.1). Lineage (NCBI taxonomy): Eukaryota > Metazoa > Chordata > Actinopteri > Beloniformes > Adrianichthyidae > Oryzias > Oryzias javanicus. Next base: position 26,041,646 of record CM012458.1, read on the forward strand.
TCAGTCCAAAGACTGTCCAGGTGGTACGATGTTCAGGAAACGGAGGAGTCTCTTTGTGTCATCATCATCATCATCATCCTCTTCTCACTCTCAGGTGGGAAAAGCGCCATCCTGACCGCTCTGATCGTGGGGCTGGGAGGGAAAGCCACCGTCACAAACAGAGGAGGCTCCCTCAAGGATTTTGTCAAGATTGGTGAAAAGTGAGTGAAGATGATGAGCTGACCCCCCCCCGCAGAATACCTGACCGTGTCCATGTGTGACCTCAGCACCGCCGACATAACGGTGAAGCTGAGGAACCAGGGAGCCGACGCCTTCAGGAAGGATGTTTACGGCGACGGCATCACAGTGGAACATCGAGTCTTCAGTGACGGATCCCGAACCTGCAAGCTGAGGAACGGATCAGGTAAGCAGCACATCTCCAGAACATCAGAACATCTCCACGATGACAGTATAACAGCTCCAGAACATCTCCAAGATGACAGTATAACATCTCCAGAACATCTCCATGATGACAGTATAGCAGCTCCAGAACATCTCCATGATGACAGTATAACAGCTCCAGAACATCTCTATGATGACAGTATAACAGCTCCAGAACATCTCCATGATGACAGTATAGCAGCTCCAGAACATCTCCATGATGACAGTATAGCAGCTCCAGAACATCTCCATGATGACAGTATAGCAGCTCCAGAACATCCCCATGATGACAGTATAACAGCTCCAGAACATCCCCATGATGACAGTATAACAGCTCCAGAACATCTCCATGATGACAGTATAACAGCTCCAGAACATCTCCATCATGACAGTATAACAGCTCCAAAACCACTCCATGATGACAGTATAACAGCTCCAGAACCTCTCCATGATGACAGTATAACAGCTCCAGAACATCTCCATGATGACAGTATAACAGCTCCAGAACATCTCCATGATGACAGTATAACAGCTCCAGAACATCTCCATGATGACAGTATAACAGCTCCAGAACATCTCTATGATGACAGTATAACAGCTCCAGAACATCTCCATGATGACAGTATAAAAGCTCCAGAACATCTCCATGATGACAGTATAACAGCTCCAGAACATCTCCACCATGACAGTATAACAGCTCCAGAACCACTCCGTGATGACAGTAAAACAGCTCCAGAACATCTCCATGATGACAGTATAGCATGTCCAGAAAATCTCCATGATGACAGTATAACAGCTCCAGAACATCTCCATGATGACAGTATAGCATGTCCAGAAAATCTCCATGATGACAGTATAACAGCTCCAGAACATCTCCATGATGACAGTATAACAACTCCAGATTATCTCCATGATGACAGTATAACAGCTCCAGAACCTCTCCATGATGACAGTATAGCAGGTCCAGAAAATCTCCATGATGACAGTATAACAGCTCCAGAACATCTCCATGATGACAGTATAACAGCTCCAGAACATCTCCATGATGACAGTATAAAAGTTCCAGAACATCTCTATGATGACAGTATAGCAGCTCCAGAACATCTCTATGATGACAGTATAACAGCTCCAGAACATCTCCATGATGACAGTATAACAGCTCCAGAACATCTCCATGATGACAGTATAACAGCTCCAGAACATCTCCATGATGACAGTATAACAGCTCCAGAACATCTCCATGATGACAGTATAACAGCTCCAGAACATCTCCATCATGACAGTATAACAGCTCCAGAACCTCTCCATGATGACAGTATAACAGCTCCAGAACCTCCCCATGATGACAGTATAACAGCTCCAGAACATCTCCATGATGACAGTATAACAGCTCCAGAACATCTCCATGATGACAGTATAACAGCTCCAGAACATCTCCATGATGACAGTATAACAGCTCCAGAACATCTCCATGATGACAGTATAACAGCTCCAGAACCTCTCCATGATGACAGTATAACAGCTCCAGAACATCTCCATGATGACAGTATAGCAGCTCCAGAACATCTCCATGATGACAGTATAGCAGCTCCAGAACATTTCCATGATGACAGTATAGCAGCTCCAGAACATCTCTATGATGACAGTATAACAGCTCCAGAACCTCCCCATGATGACAGTATAACAGCTCCAGAACATCTCCATGATGACAGTATAACAGCTCCAGAACATCTCCATGATGACAGTATACCAGCTCCAGAACATCTCCATGATGACAGTATAACAGCTCCAGAACATCTCCATGATGACAGTATAACAGCTCCAGAACATCTCCATGATGACAGTATAGCAGCTCCAGAACATCTCCATGATGACAGTATAGCAGCTCCAGAACATCTCCATGATGACAGTATAGCAGCTCCAGAACATCTCCATGATGACAGTATAACAGCTCCAGAACATCTCCATGATGACAGTATAACAGCTCCAGAACATCTCCATGATGACAGTATAACAGCTCCAGAACATCTCCATGATGACAGTATAACAGCTCCAGAACATCTCCATGATGACAGTATAACAACTCCAGAACATCTCCATGATGACAGTATAACAGCTCCAGAACATCTCCATAATGACAGTATAACAGCTCCAGAGCTTCTCCATGATGACTGTATAACAACTCCAGAACATCTCCATGACGACAGTATAACATCTCCAGAACATCTCCATGATGACAGTATAGCAGCTCCAGAACATCTCCATGATGACAGTATAACAGCTCCAGAACATCTCCATGATGACAGTATAACAGCTCCAGAACATCTCCATGACGACAGTATAACAGCTCCAGAACATCTCCATGATGACAGTAAAACAGCTCCAGAACATCTCCATGATGACAGTATAGCAGCTCCAGAACATCTCCATGATGACAGTATAACAGCTCCAGAACCTCTCCATGATGACAGTATAGAAGCTCCAGAACATCTCCATGATGACAGTATAACAGCTCCAGAACATCTCCATGATGACAGTATAACAGCTCCAGAACATCTCCATGATGACTGTATAACAGCTCCAGAACATCTCCATGATGACAGTATAACAGCTCCAGAACATCTCCATGATGACAGTATAACAGCTCCAGAACCTCTCCATGATGACAGTATAGAAGCTCCAGAACATCTCCATGATGACAGTATAGCAGCTCCAGAACATCTCCATGATGACAGTATAGCAGCTCCAGAACATCTCCATGATGACAGTATAGCAGCTCCAGAACATCTCCATGATGACAGTATAACAGCTCCAGAACATCTCCATGATGACAGTATAACAGCTCCAGAACATCTCCATGATGACAGTATAGCATCTCCAGAACATCTCCATGATGACAGTATAACAGCTCCAGAACCTCTCCATGATGACAGTATAGAAGCTCCAACATCTCCATGATGACAGTATAGCAGCTCCAGAACATCTCCATGATGACAGTATAACAGCTCCAGAACATCTCCATGATGACAGTATAACAGCTCCAGAACATCTCCATGATGACAGTATAACAGCTCCAGAACATCTCCATGATGACAGTATAACAGCTCCAGAACATCTCCATGATGACAGTATAACAGCTCCAGAACCTCTCCATGATGACAGTATAACAGCTCCAGAACATCTCCATGATGACAGTATAACAACTCCAGAACATCTCCATGATGACAGTATAACAGCTCCAGAACATCTCCATGATGACAGTATAACAGCTCCAGAACATCTCCATGATGACAGTATAACAACTCCAGAACATCTCCATGATGACAGTATAACAGCTCCAGAACATCTCCATGATGACAGTATAGCATCTCCAGAACATCTCCATGATGACAGTATAACAGCTCCAGAACCTCTCCATGATGTCAGTATAGAAGCTCCAGAACATCTCCATGATGACAGTATAGCAGCTCCAGAACATCTCCATGATGACAGTATAACATCTCCAGAACCTCTCCATGATGACAGTATAACAGCTCCAGAACCTCTCCATGATGACAGTATAACAGCTCCAGAACATCTCCATGATGACAGTATAACAGCTCCAGAACATCTCCATGATGACAGTATGACAGCTCCAGAACATCTCCATGATGACAGTATAACAACTCCAGAACATCTCCATGATGACAGTATAACAACTCCAGAACCTCTCCATGATGACATCAGTTATACTGCCTGACGTCTCAGCCGTTCACTCTTCTTCTTCTTCTTTTTTTCCGGTTCTTCCTCCTGTTCAGGGCAGCTTGTGTCCACAAAGAAGGAGGAGCTGGTGTCCATCTTGGACCACTTCAACATCCAGGTAGTCCCCCGTCCTTCCTCCTTCCTGGGATGTCCTGCATCTCGCCGTTCCTCCTCAGAGCTGTACGTCTGTCTGTTCCAGCTGGATAACCCCGTCTCCATCCTCAGCCAAGAAATGAGCAAACAGTTCCTGCATTCCAAGAATGAGACCGACAGATATAAGGTAAGGTCGACCTAAGCTCCTCCTACTTTTCTCAGATGTTCTGCTGACGTCTTCCTGGCTCCGCCCACAGTTCTTCATGAAAGCTACTCTGTTGGAGCAGATGAAACGAGACTACATCCACATCAAGCACACGGAGACCATCACCCGCCAGCAGATCGAGAGGCAGGAGGAGGTACGCTGCATCTCCTCATCATCCTCAGATCTCCTGCTCCTTCCTCAGATCTCCTCCTCTATCCCCAGATCTCCTCCTCTATCCCCAGATCTCCTCCTCTATCCTCAGATCTCCTCCTCTATCCTCAGATCTCCTCCTCTAACCTCAGATCTCCTCCTCTATCCTCAGATCCTCCTCTATCCCCAGATCTCCTCCTCTATCCCCAGATCTCCTCCTCTATCCTCAGATCTCCTCCTCTATCCTCAGATCTCCTCCTCTAACCTCAGATCTCCTCATCATCCTCAGATCTCCTCCTCTATCCTCAGATCTCCTGCTCCTTCCTCAGATCTCCTCCTCTATCCCCAGATCTCCTCCTCTATCCCCAGATCTCCTCCTCTATCCTCAGATCTCCTCCTCTATCCTCAGATCTCCTCCTCTAACCTCAGATCTCCTCCTCTATCCTCAGATCTCCTCCTCTATCCTCAGATCTCCTCCTCTATCCCCAGATCTCCTCCTCTATCCTCAGATCTCCTCCTCTATCCTCAGATCTCCTCCTCTAACCTCAGATCTCCTCCTCAATCCCCAGATCTCCTCCTCTATCCTCAGATCTCCTCCTCTATCCTCAGATCTCCTCCTCAATCCCCAGATCTCCTCCTCTATCCTCAGATCTCCTCCTCAATCCCCAGATCTCCTCCTCTATCCTCAGATCTCCTCCTCTATCCTCAGATCTCCTCCTCTATCCTCAGATCTCCTCCTTCCCCAGATCTCCTCCTCTATCCTCAGATCTCCTCCTCTAACCTCAGATCTCCTCCTCTATCCTCAGATCTCCTCCTCTAACCTCAGATCTCTTCCTTCCTCAGATCTCCTCCTCTATCCTCAGATCTCCTCCTCTAACCTCAGATCTCCTCCTCTATCCTCAGATCTCCTCCTCTATCCTCAGATCTCCTCCTCTATCCCCAGATCTCCTCCTCCATTCTCAGATCTCCTCCTCTATCCCCAGATCTCCTCCTCAATCCTCAGATCTCCTCCTCTAACCTCAGATCTCCTCTATCCCCAGATCTCCTCCTCCATTCTCAGATCTCCTCTATCCCCAGATCTCCTCCTCCATTCTCAGATCTCCTCCTCTATCCCCAGATCTCCTCCTCCAGCCTCAGATCTCCTCCTCTATCCTCAGATCTCCTCCTCTATCCTCAGATCTCCTCCTCTATCCTCAGATCTCCTCCTCTATCCTCAGATCTCCTCCTCTATCCTCAGATCTCCTCCTCTATCCCCAGATCTCCTCCTCTATCCCCAGATCTCCTCCTCTATCCCCAGATCTCCTCCTCAATCCCCAGATCTCCTCCTCTATCCTCAGATCTCCTCCTCTATCCCCAGATCTCCTCCTCCATCCTCAGATCTCCTCCTCTATCCCCAGATCTCCTCCTCTATCCTCAGATCTCCTCCTCTATCCCCAGATCTCCTCCTCTATCCTCAGATCTCCTCCTCTATCCCCAGATCTCCTCCTTCCTCAGATCTCCTCTTCCTTCCTCAGATCTCCTCCTCAATCCTCAGATCTCATCCTCTATCCTCAGATCTCCTCCTCTATCCCCAGATCTCCTCCTCTATCCCCAGATCTCCTCCTCAATCCCCAGATCTCCTCCTCTATCCTCAGATCTCCTCCTCTATCCCCAGATCTCCTCCTCCATCCTCAGATCTCCTCCTCTATCCCAGATCTCCTCCTCTATCCTCAGATCTCCTCCTCTATCCCCAGATCTCCTCCTCTATCCTCAGATCTCCTCCTCTATCCCCAGATCTCCTCCTTCCTCAGATCTCCTCTTCCTTCCTCAGATCTCCTCCTCAATCCTCAGATCTCATCCTCTATCCTCAGATCTCCTCCTCTATCCCCAGATCTCCTCCTCTATCCCCAGATCTCCTCCTCTATCCCCAGATCTCCTCCTCTATCCTCAGATCTCCTCCTCAATCCTCAGATCTCATCCTCTATCCTCAGATCTCCTCCTCTATCCCCAGATCTCCTCCTCTATCCCCAGATCTCCTCCTCTATCCTCAGATCTCCTCCTCTAACCTCAGATCTCCTCCTCTATCCTCAGATCTCCTCCTCTATCCTCAGATCTCCTCCTCTATCCTCAGATCCTCCTCATCCCCAGATCTCCCTCTATCCTCCTCTATCCTCTCTCCTATCTTCTCTCCTCTCTATCTCCTCCTCTATCCTCCTCAGATCTCCTCCTCTAACTCTCAATCTCCTCCTCTATCCTCAGATCTCCTCCTCAATCCCCAGATCTCCTCCTCTATCCTCAGATCTCCTCCTCCATCCTCAGATCTCCTCCTCCTTCCTCAGATCTCCTCCTCTATCCCCAGATCTCCTCCTCTATCCCCAGATCTCCTCCTCTATCCTCAGATCTCCTCCTCTATCCTCAGATCTCCTCCTCTAACCTCAGATCTCCTCCTCTATCCTCAGATCTCCTCCTCTATCCTCAGATCTCCTCCTCTATCCTCAGATCTCCTCCTCTATCCTCAGATCTCCTCCTCTAACCTCAGATCTCCTCCTCAATCCCCAGATCTCCTCCTCTATCCTCAGATCTCCTCCTCTATCCTCAGATCTCCTCCTCTATCCTCAGATCTCCTCCTCTATCCTCAGATCTCCTCCTCTATCCTCAGATCTCCTCCTCTATCCTCAGATCTCCTCCTCTATCCTCAGATCTCCTCCTCTATCCCCAGATCTCCTCCTTCCCAGATCTCTCCTCTATCCTCAGATCTCCTCCTCTAACCTCAGATCTCCTCCTTCCTCAGATCTCCTCCTCTATCCTCAGATCTCCTCCTCTAACCTCAGATCTCTTCCTTCCTCAGATCTCCTCCTCTATCCTCAGATCTCCTCCTCTAACCTCAGATCTCCTCCTCTATCCTCAGATCTCCTCCTCTATCCTCAGATCTCCTCCTCTATCCTCAGATCTCCTCCTCTATCCTCAGATCTCCTCCTCTATCCTCAGATCTCCTCCTCTATCCTCAGATCTCCTCCTCTATCCCCAGATCTCCTCCTTCCCCAGATCTCCTCCTCTATCCTCAGATCTCCTCCTCTAACCTCAGATCTCCTCCTTCCTCAGATCTCCTCCTCTATCCTCAGATCTCCTCCTCTAACCTCAGATCTCCTCCTCTATCCTCAGATCTCCTCCTCTAACCTCAGATCTCTTCCTTCCTCAGATCTCCTCCTCTATCCTCAGATCTCCTCCTCTAACCTCAGATCTCCTCCTCTATCCTCAGATCTCCTCCTCTATCCTCAGATCTCCTCCTCTATCCCCAGATCTCCTCCTCCATTCTCAGATCTCCTCCTCTATCCCCAGATCTCCTCCTCAATCCTCAGATCTCCTCCTCTAACCTCAGATCTCCTCTATCCCCAGATCTCCTCCTCCATTCTCAGATCTCCTCTATCCCCAGATCTCCTCCTCCATTCTCAGATCTCCTCCTCTATCCCCAGATCTCCTCCTCCAGCCTCAGATCTCCTCCTCTATCCCCAGATCTCCTCTATCCTCAGATCTCCTCCTCTATCCTCAGATCTCCTCCTCTAACCTCAGATCTCCTCCTTCCTCAGATCTCCTCCTCTATCCTCAGATCTCCTCCTCTAACCTCAGATCTCCTCCTCTATCCTCAGATCTCCTCCTCTAACCTCAGATCTCCTCCTCTATCCTCAGATCTCCTCCTCTAACCTCAGATCTCCTCCTCTATCCTCAGATCTCCTCCTCTAACCTCAGATCTCCTCCTCTATCCCCAGATCTCCTCCTCTATCCTCAGATCTCCTCTATCCTCAGATCTCCTCCTCTATCCTCAGATCTCCTCCTCTATCCCCAGATCTCCTCCTCTATCCCCAGATCTCCTCCTCTATCCTCAGATCTCCTCTATCCTCAGATCTCCTCCTCTATCCTCAGATCTCCTCCTCTATCCTCAGATCTCCTCCTCTATCCCCAGATCTCCTCCTCTATCCTCAGATCTCATCCTCTATCCTCAGATCTCCTCCTCTATCCAGAATTCCTCCTCTATCCCCAGATCTCCTCCTCCTCTATCCCCAGATTCCTCCTCTATCCTCAGATCTCCTCCCTCAGTCTATCCCCAGATCCCTCCTCTTCCTCCAGACTCCTCCTTCTTCCTTCCTCAGATCTCCTCCTCCAGATCTCCTCCTCTCAGATCTCTCCTCCATCCTCAGATCTCTCCTCCCTTCCTCAGATCTCCCTCCAGATTCCTCAGATCTCCTCCTCCTTCCTCAGATCTCCTCTATCCTCAGAACTCCTCCTCCAGCCTCAGATTCTCTCCTCCTCAGCATCACTTTGCTTCCTCCTTTCTTCTATGCATGTCTATCAGATCTCCTCTATGAAACCACTGATGCTGAACCTCCTCCTGGACCTCCTCCTGCAGGAGATCTCCTTCTGAACAGATCTTCCCTAGTTCTCCCAGATATGGATCCAGCTCAGATTTCTTGATGACTCTTTCATTTTCAGATCTCCTCTGAACAGTTAGTTGAATTGAAGCTCACTGCAGAAGAAAGGAGCGCGCTATGAGAACCTGTCCTCCTTCAGTCAGATGAAGGAGGAGCTATGAGACCTGTTGTCTGTTCACTGAACAAGAACATGGTCCTGCGCCCTGGTTGTCTGGTGAGAGTCGAGGAAGAGGAGACCGAACGGACGAAGATTAGCTCGGCTTGACCTTCTGATCCATGGCAGGTCCGGGAGCAGGAGCAGATCCTTCAGCGGCTGAAGGAGGACGCTGAGAAGGAGGAGAACGACCACCGAGCTGAGGAGGACCTGCGGCTGTGTCAGGTTGATCCTCCCGCCGTACCGCGGTTCTCCTCAGAGCTCCGGAGCTGAACCTCTCCTCCCTGTGGGCAGACCAAACTCCTGCAGGCGGAGCAGGAGCAGCAGGAGATCAGGAGCAGAGCAGAGCGTCTGCGAGAGGAGCAGGAGGCTCTGAAGGAGGACACCCTGAGGCGGAAGGAGGAGGCCAAGCGGGCCAGCAGGGCTCACAAGGAGCAGGAGGTGCTGATGCAGGTTTGGTCAGCCTCCCAGGAGACGTGACTCCCAAACATTCCCGCCTTTCTGCTCCCACAGCTGGTTTATTTCCGACTGCTGAACAAACTCCGACAGTCGGAGCAGGAGCAGAACCTCCTGCAGGAGAAGATCAGAGCGGGACAGAGCAGGTAGGAGAAGGAGCCTCAGACGAGTTCAGAGAACGTTGAGGACGTCAGCGTTCGTCTCCTGCTCACAGTCCCAACTCTGGAGGAGGAGGCGGGCCGAAGACCTCCCACCTCCTGCAGGAGCAGCTCCGGGGACTGGAGGGGAGGTGCTCGCTGCTGAACGAGGAGATCAAGAAGAAGCAGCAGGCGCTCCTCAAGGGGAAGGAGGAGCGGGACACGCTCAGGTCCTCCCTCAGCCCTCCAGAACCGCCTCCCGTCAGAACCGCCCACTGACCCGTCTGTGTTCTGCAGGGTGGAGCAGAGGAGCATCCAGGTTCTGCTGGAGTCCAAGCTGAAGAGGAGGAACCAGCTCCTCGCCAGCCGCTCCAACAAGCTGAAGCGCTTTGGAGATCACATTCCAGACCTGCTGGGCCTGGTGGCGGAGGCCGACGCGGCGGGACGCTTCCGGAGGAGGCCCATCGGACCCATCGGTACTCCAGGCTCCAGTTTGTGTCAGAACCGGTTCGGCTGGGAGGAGGTCCTGGTTCCATGAAGGTCAACTGCGTGTGTGCAGGCTCGTGCATCAGCCTGAAGGAGGCGGCGGCGGCGGTGGCGGTGGAGTGTTGTCTCCGCAGCTTCCTGAAGGCCTTCTGCTGCGACAACTACAGAGACGAGGCCGTCCTCCAGGAGCTGATGACCCGGTTCTACCCGAGAGGAACCAGGCCGCAGATCATCGTCAGCCCCTTCACCGATAAGCTGTACAACGTCCACGGACGGTCGGTCCCTCCCCTCTCTGTCGGTCCCTCCCCTCTCTGTCGGTCCCTCCCCTCTCTGTCGGTCCCTCCCCTCTCTGTCGGTCCCTCCCCCTCTCTGTCGGTCCCTCCCCTCTCTGTCGGTCCCTCCCCCTCTCTGTCGGTCCCTCCCCCTCTCTGTCGGTCCCTCCCCCTCTCTGTCGGTCCCTCCCCCTCTCTGTCGGTCCCTCCCCTCTCTGTCGTCCCTCCCCTCTCTGTCGGTCCTCCCCTCTCTGTCGGTCCCTCCCTCTCTGTCGGTCCCTCCCCTCTCTGTCGGTCCCTCCCCTCTCTGTCGGTCCCTCCCCCTCTCTGTCGGTCCCTCCCCCTCTCTGTCGGTCCCTCCCCTCTCTGTCGGTCCCTCCCCCTCTCTGTCGCCCCCCCCCCCCCCCCCCCCCCCCCCTCCCTGAATGAAACTGAACGTTTCGGTCTTTCCCAGGAAGGCGCGTCATCCGGAGTTCCGGTCCGTGCTGGACGTGATCACGGCCACCAGCCCGGTCATCCTGAACTGCTTGATCGACATGCGCGGGATCGAGTCCATCCTCATCATCAAGGTCAGTGACCACAGATGCTGCTGTTGCCGTGGTTACTCTGACCGTGTGCAGTCAGAGTATTCTGACATCTAGTGGCTGAATGAGGCCATCGCAGCTCAATGAGTCCGGATGAACCTGCGGTTCTGACAGTTCTGAGGTTCTGTTCAAGTCAGAAGCATCCACCTCCGATCTTCCTCCCAGAGGTCTTGATGATGATGATGCTGTTTTAGTCAAACGCTGGCGTCTTCTAGGACACAGTGTCTGCAGAGCGGCAGTTGTGGGCGGGGCTGCTGGCGCTCCCCATTTCCCATCATCCCTTTCTACACTCCAGTGGTGTCAGAATCCAGGCCTGGAGCGCCGCCGTCCTCCATCAGGCTCCTTGACACACCTGCTCAAGGTGATCAGTAGCAGAGGAGGCGGGGTTTCTGGAGGCCCTGCCCCTAGCTTACAGCCCTGCCCCTTCTGAGAGTTCTGGTCCAGATTCCAGCTCAGACCAGGAAAATGAAGATGTTCTGGGATCTAGAGACGGAGCAGGGAGCTTGTAGCTCCGCCCAACAGCTTCTACATCACAAATACGATCTTTTTTAAACTGCGTTTCTGTGTTCTGATTAACAACAATCAAACATGATCAGAGAAGCTCTCAGGCACGCCCCCCACGCTCAGGCACCCCCACGCTCTCTCAGGCACGCCCCTACGCTCTCAGGCACGCCCACACGCTCTCAGGCACGCCCCCACGCTCTCTCAGGCACGCCCCTACGCTCTCACGCCCACGCTCTCTCAGGCACGCCCCTACGCTCTCAGGCACGCCCCCACGCTCTCAGGCACGCCCCTACGCTCTCAGGCACGCCCCCACGCTCTCTCAGGCACGCCCCTACGCTCTCAGGCACGCCCACGCTCTCTCAGGCACGCCCCTACGCTCTCAGGCACGCCCACGCTCTCTCAGGCACGCCCCTACGCTCTCAGGCACGCCCACGCTCTCTCAGGCACGCCCCTACGCTCTCAGGCACGCCCACACGCTCTCAGGCACGCCCCCACGCTCTCTCAGGCACGCCCCCACGCTCTCAGGCACGCCCCAGTTTTGATCAGTTTTTTAGCGATTAACGAAGAATGGTTTGATTCTCACTCTCCATCAGGAGGAGAATACCACAAGAACACATTAGAAACACAGATATTCTTCATGTGAGAATCCCGTTCAGATCCAGTCCAGATGAGGTTCTCAGTGACAGATCCGTCACCGATGACAGAGAGAAAAGAGTCCTCTGAATCCGTGAGGGGCGGGGCATGTTGTGACCTCTCACATGTCCGCTCTGCTGCGGACCCGGCTGAAGCTCGTCTTCTGCTCCCAGGACAAAGACGAGGCCCGGAGGGTCATGCAGCAGGCCCCGCCCCCCAGGAACTGCCGCGAGGCCTTCACCGCTGAAGGAGACCAGGTGTTCCTGAACCGCTACTACACCTCCGACTGCAGCGCCCCCAAGTATCTGAGCGGGGACATCGAGACGGAGATCAGGTAACGCTGCGCTGACGAGACGTTTGGCAGACGGGCCGCTCTCGGAGTTCTGATGAGTCCTGCCTCTCAGTCTGTTGGAGGCGGAGCTAGAGAACCAGAAGGCTCACCTGAGCAGGTTCCAGCTGCAGGTGAGCTCGGTGAGCCGGGACCTGGAGAACATGGAGCGCAGCGTGAACAGAACCATCAGGACCTTGAAGAAGACTGCAGTGAGTTAGCAGCTAAGCCCCGCCTTCTGTGGGCTCAGGGGGCGAGGCTTAGCTCTGGTCTCGTTGCAGTTGTCCGTGAATCGCGTGAACATGGCGATAAGCGAGCTGGAGACGGAAGAGCAGGCCGACGACATCCGCTCGCTGGTGACCCCCGTTTTATGTTTCTGCCCGGCCCCCCCCCCGACGCTATCTTCTAATGTCTCGACGCCACGCTGTGCAGGAAGAGGCGCTCCAGGAGAGCCGCCAGAAGGTGGAGGCGGAGCAAGGAGCCGTGGAGGAGGCGAAAGCCAAGCTGGACCAACTTCAGCTGGCGGCTGAGGGGGCGGAGCTTAAGTTCTCATCTGTCAGGGACACGGCGGACCAGCTGGTCGAGGACATGGAGCCGCTGAAGGTAACGGCGCTGTGACGGCGTGCAGGTCGGAATGGACGACTCATCCTGTGTGTCTGTGAAGGAGGAGCATGCGAGGCTGGAGGCGGAGCACGCCAAGCTCCAGCGCCTCCACAAGCTTCTGGAGAACAAGCTGAGGGCTCACCGGGACGCCGTCCACACCCTGAGGACGGAGATCGGCAGCAGGGAGGCGGAGCTACAGGTAACCAGCTCTCAGTGCGGGCGGGCAGGCGGGCGGGGGGTCCAGCTGCCGTCTGACAGTCATGTGACCGCAGGAGCACGTGCAGAAAGCCACGGCCATCAGCCCGGAGCGACAGAGCGGCAGCTGCAGCGCCAAGACCATCGACGCACAGATCACCTGCCTGAAGAAGAAGATCCAGGTGTACCAGAGCAGCCACGGCGACCCCGAGCACCTGGTCAGGTGAGGGCTCCTCAGGAGGCCCGCCGCCTCCTCATCACCTCCTCGTTTGAGTTTCAGATCAGGTCAGATCAGATCTGATCGGCTCTGGTCCGGCCGGATCAGATCTGGTCCGGTTGGGTCAGATCAGGTCTGATCAGATCTGATCAGGTCTGATCAGATCTGATCAGCTCTGGTCCGGCCGGATCAGGTCTGATCCGGTTGGGTCAGATCAGGTCTGATCAGGTCTGATTGGATAATTTCCGGTCGGTTCTCATGAGGGTTCTCTCCATCAGGGAGTACGCCGCGGCGCTCGCCCTCTTCAGGGAGAAGAGCGGTCGGGTGCGAGACCTGCGGCGCTTCATTGACCGGCTCACCAGCATCATGTCGGACCGGCAAAACCGATATAAAATCCTGCGCAGGTATCCTGTCTTCACTCAGAGCGGATCTGAGATCAGCGCACGCCGTTTATGCCGCCCCTCCCCCGCAGGTCACTGTCGGTCAGGTGTAAGCTGTACTTCAATAACTTCCTGATCAAGAGGAACTACTGCGGCGCCATGACCTTCGACCACAACAACGAGACGCTCTCCATCTCGGTACGTCCTCCTCTCCAGCTCCTCCTCGTCCTCACGGAGCGTCAGAGGAACTCTGTGTCATGACCTGCAGGTCAAGACGCCCGGCCGGGGGCGGGACGGCGTGAGCGACCTGAGGCTGCTGTCCGGAGGCGAGCGCTCCTTCTCCACCGTCTCCTTCATGCTGTCGCTGTGGGAGATCACCGACTCACCCTTCAGGTGCCTGGATGAGTTTGACGTCTACATGGTGAGCGTGCCGCCGAGGTCAGGGGAGGTCCCGGGAGAAGGTGCACGCTGGCCAAACGTGCACGTCTCTGTCTTTACAGGACATGCACAACCGGAGGATCTGTCTGGATCTGCTGCTGGAGCTGTCGGAGCGCCAGCATCTGAGACAGTTCATCTTCATCACTCCTCTGAACACCAGGTGATCGCGTTTTCTACCGCCTCACCGCGGCGTTTTCTACCGCCTCACCGCGGCGTATTCTACCGCCTCACCGCGGCGTTTTCTACCGCCTCACCGCGGCGTTTTCTACCGCCTCACCGCGGCGTTTTCTACTGCCTCACTGCGGCGTTTTCTACCGCCTCACTGCGGCGTTTTCTACCGTCTCACCGCGGCGTTTTCTACCGTCTCACTGCGGCGTTTTCTACCGTCTCACTGCGGCGTTTTCTACCGTCTCACTGCGGCGTTTTCTACCGCCTCACTGCGGCGTTTTCTACCGCCTCACTGCGGCGTTTTCTACCGCCTCACTGCGGCGTTTTCTACCGCCTCACTGCGGCGTTTTCTACTGCATCACTGCGGCGTTTTCTACCGTCTCACTGCGGCGTTTTCTACCGCCTCACTGCGGCGTTTTCTACCGCCTCACTGCGGCGTTTTCTACCGTCTCACTGCGGCGTTTTCTACCGCCTCACCGCGGCGTTTTCTACCGTCTCACTGCGGCGTTTTCTACCGCCTCACCGCGGCGTTTTCTACCGTCTCACTGCGGCGTTTTCTACTGCATCACTGCGGCGTTTTCTACCGTCTCACTGCGGCGTTTTCTACCGTCTCACTGCGGCGTTTTCTACCGCCTCACTGCGGCGTTTTCTACCGTCTCACTGCGGCGTTTTCTACCGCCTCACCGCCGGCGTTTTCTACCGTCTCACTGCGGCGTTTTCTACCGCCTCACCGCGGCGTTTTCTACCGTCTCACTGCGGCGTTTTCTACCGTCTCACTGCGGCGTTTTCTACCGTCTCACTGCGGGTTTTCTACCGTCTCACCGCGGCGTTTTCTACCGCCTCACTGCGGCGTTTTCTACCGCCTCACCGCAGCGTTTTCTACCGCCTCACTGCGGCGTTTTCTACTGCCTCACTGCGGCGTTTTCTACCGCCTCACCGCAGCGTTTTCTACCGTCTCACTGCGGCGTTTTCTACCGCCTCACGCGGCGTTTTCTACCGCCTCACCCGCGGCGTTTTCTACCGTCTCACTGCGGCGTTTTCTACCGTCTCACTGCGGCGTTTTCTACCGCCTCACTGCGGCGTTTTCTACTGCCTCACTGCGGCGTTTTCTACCGTCTCACTGCGGCGTTTTCTACCGCCTCACCGCGGCGTTTTCTACCGCCTCACTGCGGCGTTTTCTACTGCCTCACTGCGGCGTTTTCTACCGTCTCACTGCGGCGTTTTCTACCGCCTCACCGCAGCGTTTTCTACCGTCTCACTGCGGCGTTTTCTACCGTCTCACTGCGGCGTTTTCTACCGCCTCACCGCGGCGTTTTCTACCGTCTCACTGCGGCGTTTTCTACCGTCTCACTGCGGCGTTTTCTACCGCCTCACTGCGGCGTTTTCTACCGCCTCACTGCGGCGTTTTCTACCGTCTCACTGCGGCGTTTTCTACCGCCTCACCGCGGCGTTTTCTACCGCCTCACTGCGGCGTTTTCTACTGCCTCACTGCGGCGTTTTCTACCGTCTCACTGCGGCGTTTTCTACCGCCTCACCGCAGCGTTTTCCCGTCTCACTGCGGCGTTTTCTACCGTCTCACTGCGGCGTTTTCTACCGCCTCACCGCAGCGTTTTCTACCGTCTCACTGCGGCGTTTTCTACCGCTTCACCGCAGCGTTTTTACCGTCTCACTGCGGCGTTTTCTACCGCCTCACTGCGGCGTTTTCTACCGCCTCACCGCAGCGTTTTCTACCGTCTCACTGCGGCGTTTTCTACCGCCTCACCGCAGCGTTTTCTACCGTCTCACCGCAGCGTTTTCTACCGCCTCACTGCGGCGTTTTCTACTGCCTCACTGCGGCGTTTTCTACTGCCTCACTGCGGCGTTTTCTACCGCCTCACCGCAGCGTTTTCTACCGTCTCACTGCGGCGTTTTCTACCGCCTCACTGCGGCGTTTTCTACCGCCTCACCGCGGCGTTTTCTACCGTCTCACCGCAGCGTTTTCTACCGTCTCACTGCGGCGTTTTCTACCGTCTCACTGCGGCGTTTTCTACCGTCTCACTGCGGCGTTTTTTACCGTCTCACCGCAGCGTTTTCTACCGTCTCACCGCAGCGTTTTCTACCGTCTCACTGCGGCGTTTTCTACCGTCTCACTGCGGCGTTTTCTACCGCCTCACCGCGGCGTTTCTACCGTCTCACTGCGGCGTTTTCTACCGCCTCACTGCGGCGTTTTCTACCGTCTCACTGCGGCGTTTTCTACCGCCTCACTGCGGCGTTTTCTACCGTCTCACTGCGGCGTTTTCTACCGCCTCACTGCGGCGTTTTCTACCGCCTCACTGCGGCGTTTTCTACCGCCTCACTGCGGCGTTTTCTACCGTCTCACTGCGGCGTTTTCTACCGCCTCACTGCGGCGTTTTCTACCGTCTCACTGCGGCGTTTTCTACCGTCTCACTGCGGCGTTTTCTACCGTCTCACCGCGGCGTTTTCTACCGTCTCACTGCGGCGTTTTCTACCGCCTTTCTCACCGCACGCGTTTTCTACCGTCTCACTGCGGCGTTTTCTACCGCCTCACGCGGCGTTTTCTACCGCCTCACTGCGGCGTTTTCTACCGTCTCACTGCGGCGTTTTCTACCGCCTCACTGCGGCGTTTTCTACCGTCTCACTGCGGCGTTTTCTACCGTCTCACCGCGGCGTTTTCTACCGTCTCACTGCGGCGTTTCTACCGTCTCACTGCGGCGTTTTCTACCGTCTCACTGCGCGCGTTTCTACCGTCTCACTGCGGCGTTTTCTACCGTCTCACCGCGGCGTTTTCTACCGTCTCACTGCGGCGTTTTCTACCGTCTCACTGCGGCGTTTTCTACCGTCTCACTGCGGCGTTTTCTACCGTCTCACTGCGGCGTTTTCTACCGCCTCACTGCGGCGTTTTCTACCGTCTCGGCGTTTTCTACCGTCTCACTGCGTCGTTTTCTACCGTCTCACTGCGGCGTTTCTCTACCGTCTCACTGCGGCGTTTTCTACCGTCTCACCGCGGCGTTTTCTACCGCCTCACTGCGGCGTTTTCTACCGTCTCACTGCGGCGTTTTCTGCGTCACTGCGGCGTTTTCTACCGTCTCACTGCGGCGTTTTCTACCGTCTCACTGCGGCGTTTTCTACCGTCTCACTGCGGCGTTTTCTACCGTGTCTCACCGCGGCGTTTTCTACCGCCTCACTGCGGCGTTTTCTACCGTCTCACCGCGGCGTTTTCTACCGTCTCACTGCGTCGTTTTCTACCGTCTCACTGCGGCGTTTTCTACCGTCTCACTGCGGCGTTTTCTACCGTCTCACTGCGGCGTTTTCTACCGCCTCACCGCGGCGTTTTCTACCGCCTCACTGCGGCGTTTTCTACTGCCTCACTGCGGCGTTTTCTACCGTCTCACTTTTTCTACCGCCTCACCACCGCGGCGTTTCTACCGTCTCACTGCGGCGTTTTCTACCGCCTCACCGCGGCGTTTTCTACCGTCTCACTGCGGCGTTTTTACCGTCTCACTGCGGCGTTTTCTACCGTCTCACTGCGGCGTTTTCTACCGCCTCACTGCGGCGTTTTCTACCGTCTCACCGCAGCGTTTTCTACCGTCTCACCGCGGCGTTTTCTACCGTCTCACTGCGGCGTTTTCTACCGTCTCACTGCGGCGTTTTCTACCGCCTCACCGCGGCGTTTTCTACCGTCTCACTGCGGCGTTTTCTACCGCCTCACTGCGGCGTTTTCTACCGTCTTGCGGCTTTCTACCGCCTCACTGCGGCGTTTTCTACCGTCTCACCGCGGCGTTTTCTACCGCCTCACTGCGGCGTTTTCTACCGCCTCACTGCGGCGTTTTCTACCGCCTCACTGCGGCGTTTTCTACCGTCTCACTGCGGCGTTTTCTACCGCCTCACTGCGGCGTTTTCTACCGTCTCACTGCGGCGTTTCTACCGTCTCACTGCGGCGTTTTCTACCGTCTCACTGCGGCGTTTTCTACCGCCTCACTGCGGCGTTTTCTACCGTCTCACTGCGGCGTTTTCTACCGTCTCACCGCGGCGTTTTCTACCGTCTCACTGCGGCGTTTTCTACCGTCTCACTGCGGCGTTTTCTACCGTCTCACTGCGGCGTTTTTCTACCGTCTCACTGCGGCGTTTTCTACCGCCTCACTGCGGCGTTTTCTACCGCCTCGGCGTTTTCTACCGTCTCACTGCGGCGTTTTCTACCGTCTCACTGCGGCGTTTTCTACCGTCTCACTGCGGCGTTTTCTACCGTCTCACCGCGGCGTTTTCTACCGCCTCACTGCGGCGTTTTCTACCGCCTCACTGCGGCGTTTTCTACCGCCTCACTGCGGCGTTTTTTTCTACCGCCTCACTGCGGCGTTTTCTACCGTCTCACTGCGGCGTTTTCTACCGTCTCACCGCGGCGTTTTCTACCGTCTCACCGCGGCGTTTTTACCGTCTCACCGCGGCGTTTTCTACCGCCTCACTGCGTTCTCCGTTTTTCTACCGCCTCACCGCGGCGTTTTCTACCGCCTCACTGCGGCGTTTTCTACCGTCTCACCGCAGCGTTTTCTACCGCCTCACCGCAGCGTTTCTACCGCCTCACTGCGGCGTTTTCTACCGTCTCACCGCGGCGTTTTCTACCGTCTCACTGCGGCGTTTTCTACCGCCTCACTGTTTTCTACCGCCTCACTGCGGCGTTTTCTACCGCCTCACTGCGGCGTTTTCTACCGCCTCACTGCGGCGTTTTCTACCGCCTCACTGCGGCGTTTTCTACCGCCTCACTGCGGCGTTTTCTACCGTCTCACTGCGGCGTTTTCTACCGTCTCACTGCGGCGTTTTCTACCGCCTCACCGCGGCGTTTTCTACCGTCTCTACCGTCTCACTGCGGCGTTTTCTACCGTCTCACTGCGGCGTTTTCTACCGTCTCACTGCGGCGTTTTCTACCGTCTCACCGCGGCGTTTTCTACCGTCTCACCGCGGCGTTTTCTACCGTCTCACCGCGGCGTTTTCTACCGTCTCACCGCGGCGTTTTCTACCGCCTCACTGCGGCGTTTTCTACCGTCTCACTGCGGCGTTTTCTACCGTCTCACTGCGGCGTTTTCTACCGTCTCACTGCGGCGTTTTCTACCGTCTCACTGCGGCGTTTTCTACCGCCTCACTGCGGGTTTTCTACCGCCTCACCACGGCGTTTTCTACCGTCTCACCGCTGCGTTTTCTACCGTCTCACCGCTGCGTTTTCTACCGCCTCACTGCGGCGTTTTCTACCGTCTCACTGCGGCGTTTTCTACCGTCTCACTGCGGCGTTTTCTACCGTCTCACTGCGCGTTTTCTACCGCCTCACCGCGGCGTTTTCTACCGTCTCACCGCGGCGTTTTCTACCGTCTCACCGCGGCGTTTTCTACCGTCTCACCGCGGCGTTTCTACCGCCTCACTGCGGCGTTTTCTACCGTCTCACTGCGGCGTTTCTACCGCCTCACTGCGGCGTTCACTGCGGCGTTTTCTACCGTCTCACTGCGGCGTTTTCTACCGTCTCACTGCGGCGTTTTCTACCGTCTCACTGCGGCGTTTTCTACCGCCTCACTGCGGCGTTTTCTACCGCCTCACCACGCCGTTTTCTACCGCCTCACTGCGGCGTTTTCTACCGTCTCACGCGGCGTTTTCTACCGTCTCACCGCGGCGTTTTCTACCGTCTCACTGCGGCGTTTTCTACCGCTCACTGCGGCGTTTTCTACCGCCTCACCGCGGCGTTTTCTACCGTCTCACCGCGCGTTTCTACCGTCTCACCGCGCCTTTTCTACCGTCTCACTGCGGCGTTTTCTACCGTCTCACTGCGGCGTTTTCTACCGCCTCACTGCGGCGTTTTCTACCGTCTCACCGCGGCGTTTTCTACCGTCTCACCGCTGCGTTTTCTACCGTCTCACTGCGGCGTTTTCTACCGTCTCACTGCGGCGTTTTCTACCGTCTCACTGCGGCGTTTTCTACCGTCTCACCGCGGCGTTTTCTACCGCCTCACTGCGGCGTTTTCTACCGTCTCACTGCGGCGTTTTCTACCGCCTCACCGCGGCGTTTTCTACCGTCTCACTGCGGCGTTTTCTACCGCCTCACTGCGGCGTTTTCTACCGCCTCACTGCGGCGTTTTCTACCGCCTCACCGCGGCGTTTTCTACCGCCTCACCGCGGCGTTTTCTACCGCCTCACCGCGGCGTTTTCTACCGTCTCACTGCGGCGTTTTCTACTGTCTCACTGCGGCGTTTTCTACCATCTCACCGCGGCGTTTTCTACCGTCTCTTCGTATGTGTGAGGGATCATTTTTACTGCCCTCTACATGTTCAAATGTCCTGCTGACATAAAAACGTTGTCATCTTGGTCTCTAACAGAAGTCTCTGTTCTCCAGCAATCTTCCCAGGAGCCCCCTCATCAGGTTCCACCAGCTGTGGGACCCAGAGAGAGAAAAATCAGGTGAAGAAGACCTGAAGCTCCGCCCACAAACTCCAAGACGATGACCAGAAATTCACTTTTGTTTTCCTCTGCTCAGGATTTTAGGAATCACGACACGTTTGAATTCCGTAATTTTCTGAAACGACAAAAACTGTTTCTGATGTTTTTTAAAAAATCATTAAAATGAGGATTACAAAGCATAATCTGCTGGATTCTGATGTCATAAGAGGACAGAACAAACCCAACTTTGATGTCTCCTGGATTTTCTTTAAAGCACATTCAGGGAGGGGCTTCTTCTTCTTCTACTGTCTGAACCTGCACCTGGAAGAGTCTCGGTGTGGAATGTCAAAGGAATGCTATCCACACGCCTCAATCCAAGACCCAATTGGTCTAAACTCTGCCTTGTTTAGGTTTCTTTGTGTTTTGTACTTGACCAGCGACGTGTGATTGTGAGAGTGTTGAACACAAAAGTCAGAAACGAGCATCTACACGTTTTCACTGAAGTGGTTCTTCCAATGCGAGTGTCCGATGCTGGTGTGAACGAAGCTTTCGTGTGTCTCAGTGTGTGTGTCTGATTGTGTTTTTCCTGGTTGATCATTACCTTCTTCTGGACAAATTGTTTGGAATCGGTCTCCCTCATTCTTCTCTTCTCTGGTTTAATTCTTACTTTCACTATCATCGTCAGTGTTTATCTATTAGGGGGTCTCAGTCTCGTTTCACTGGAATCTATAAAGGTGTTCCCCAAGGTTGTTTGCTGGGGCCACTTTTTTTTTCAATTTCCATCAATGACCTTCCCAATTCCTGTTCAAGCTTTAATATCTATCTTTATGCTGATGATACTATAATTTATTGCTCCAAACCAAACATCACTCACATTAACAACATGACTTTGACTCAGTCCAACATTGGTTGATTTCAAATGAGCTTATTTTGAATTAAACCAAATCATATTTCATGCTTTTTAGACTAATACAATAAACCCAAGTGGTTTAAATCTTAATTTGTATTTTTTGGACTCCTCTCTAGAGGAAAATCTTTTAAATATCTTGGTGTCTGGTTTGAACCAATTTTTTCTTTCCAAACTCATATTCAGTCAATCACCAGTAAATTAAACCACCATCTTAAGTCACTTCATCAATCAGTTCACTGCTTTAACTGTCATATAAGAAAAAGACTGATATCACAATTGTTACTCCCTGTTTTGGATAATGCTGATATTTACTTCAACGCTTCTTCAGCCAGCTTAAACTCCCTTAATGTCATCTACAACTCTGAGTGGCTTTGCTCTGCGCTGTCCCTATACTACTCATCACTGTTTGAATGATGGGTTGGCTTTCATTATCTCCTAGAAGTCAATTTCACTGGCTTCAATTTATTTTCAAATGTATTTATCTTGATCTTTCGTTTTATTTGAAACAGTACCTTGTTCCTTATAGTTCCCAATATCATTTACGCCATAATAATCAGGTATTCTTCTGTGTTCCAAGACATAAACTATCTGAGAAAAAAGCTTTTTATGTCAAAGCTCCCAAAGACGGGAACTCTGTCTTTATTAAAATTCTGTTTATACCGTATTTTCTGGACTATAAGCCGCTACTTTTTTCCTAGGTTTTGAATCATGCGACTTATACAAAGGTGCGGCTATTCTGTGGATTTTTCTTCCACTGCTAGGGGAGCTCTAACCAGAATTTGAATCAAAAACAAGATAAACAAAAAATCAATGCAAATCAGAAAAGCCAACACTACTTTTTCTTTAGCAGATAGAACACTCGTGATAAATTACTAACTGGTGATTATTTTCAAACTCCTTCTTCATCGTGGAAATCACAGAAAGACGTTTGTGTGGTGGACATTTTAAGTTAAAAGATATGGAGCTTTGCTGTCTAGGAAGGAAACCGCACTGCTGCACACAAGCTTAGCATCAATGAATCTATGGTGAGACGCTGGAGACGGCAGTATACAATACATTTAAAGTAAAATAGTTATAGTAATTATCTTATTTTTCAACATAGATATCTGCGGCTTATAGCCCAGTGCGGCTTGTATTTCTTTATTTTTTTCTTTAAATTGAGCAGGTGCGTCCAGAAAATACGGCACATCTCAAACATGCTTGTGTTTGCTTTTAAATTCAGAATTATTTTCAGTCTCATATCGTTTTTGCTTTAGCTTTAACTGTCTGTGACTTGCTTTTTCTTTTATCGGTTCAGTTTTTGTTTTTGTTTTTTGCTTTATTTGAACTTTCTGAAATGTTATGTTGGGTAGGGCTGGATACTGAGAGCCTGTCCGCTTATGCATGTGAGTGTTTGTTTATTATGTGTAATTATATATATTGCATCCTGAGACCACGGTTACGATCAAAACTGTACCGATAGCTGCGCCTTATGAAAAGAGAAAAAAGGAGATATTCTAGTCAAATTTTCATTTGACTGTTGAAAATGAAAATTTTGACTTAAAAGGAGAAACAAATATATGTTGTTTTTTCTTGCTATGTGTTTATTCTGCCACAAAAGTGACTGTAGGTTCTAGGTTCATAGTGTGTGAAGGGATGACAATGATCCTGAAGCAACAGGAAGTTTGAAGTGTATGTGTAGGTGTTCTTCGTGGTGTTTCAGATCAAGTCTCTGCTGGTTTGGAGGGTATTCCAATCAAAAGTGCACTGTTTCCAGCGACCCCAAATAAAAACAGGATCGACTGCATCCGCTATGACCTTCAGAAGCAAGGACATTGGACACAAGCAGGTTTGGAAGCAGAGAATGACTTTGGACATGCTACTCGCCAAGAAGGGAGGAGTCTGCTCAATGCTGCACCCTCACCCCCAGCCTGACCAGAGCCATAGAAGGGCCCCGCCCCCTCATGGTAACATGAAGAGCGCCATGTGGGATACATGGATGAATGCGTTAGTGTCCTCTACAGTCTCCATTGCAGTTTTTGCAGCTGTTGTATTTACTGCCTCCGTTCTTCAGTGAACCGCTGTCTCCCCAGCAGCAGCACCGCTGTACCCTCTTCAAGAACCTGACCCAGTTTCTGATACGGACGAAGCCTTCTACCTGCCCGAGCCGTTTCCAGACTCTGAGCTCTGAGTGTAAATGTGTTTGATCCCTGGAAGACCCGCCCTCCCAAACATCATGGACACCATCAGCCAGCTGGTGTTTCCAAAAACGCCGTGGATGGTTTATTTTTTTAATCACTACAGAATCATTGTTGGGTTGCAAGACATGCCACATGTATAAAATAATACAGTCACTTGGGTGATGGTTTCATGTTGATATAAACATCTGACCAAAGGAGGAGAAGCACGCGACCAGACGGACGTTTCAGACGATGCAGACCAGCTTCAGCCGTTTCAGAAAGAACAAAAAGCCTCTTCCACAAGCAGACTCTCCGTCCACACTTGCATAGCCAAACCGCCGTGGCGTCCGGACCGCTGCGTCACCGATCATCTCCTGAAGGTCCTGCAAACACGACGGCCGAAACCGCCGAGCCTTTCATAGAAACGTACAAAAAGGTTTGACACAAAGGAATGCAGAGGTTCCCGGTAAACATAAAGGAGGCTTTCTGTTCCCTCGGTCGCTGCTCTGGCGGGGGAGCAGCTCCCGCCGCGCGGGTTCAAGGCCCGGACTGGCCAGGGCGCGTCACGCTCTCCGGTTCTGTAAACATTTTGATATGTTTGGAGTAGAGTTGGTTGAGCCGAGGCTAATCGAGGTTTTGGTAAACCAGAGACGCTGTTCTAGCAGGAAGCCAATTGCGGGGCGCGGCGCCGAGGCGGGAAGCCCCGCCCCTGCATTCCTGCTCGTCCCAGACGTCACCGAACTAAAGCAAGCAACGTGAAGCCACACCCATCAGACGCTGGAGCGCGGCGCAGAAACGTGGACGGGAGGGGACGCATGCTTCCACGGGACGGGGCGCACGAATGAGGTCACGATCTGTACAGCCCATGCAACGGTAAGAAATGAACTCTGCTGGGGGGGCGCGCTTTCAGCCGCCTAAAGATGCAAAAGATTATATTTTCTGACACGTAATATATGCATGCAAAGAACCTACTGGTCTGGGTTCCGACGTGGACCCGTCTGGAGGTTCTGCCAGAGCTCCAGCCGTCCCGTAGAGACGTTACAGTTATCATAGGAGGTTTTACTATCAAGCACTACAGCAGCTTGTGAACACCGGCAAGGTCGGGGCCTAAA
>CM012458.1:26066909-26128987 GCA_003999625.1 Oryzias javanicus
GTTGTTAATTTGTGGTAATTGTGTACATGTGTACTGGTTGTGTTGTGGTTGTGTACATTGGTTGTGTACGTTTTGTGTACATGTGTGGTTGTGTACATGGTGTGGTTGTGTAGATGTGTAAGTTGTGTACATGTTGTGGTTGTGTACATGTTGGTCGTGTCGTGTTTATGTGTGGTATGTGTACTTTGTGGTTGTGTACATTGTGTTGGTGATTACATTGGTCGTGGTTGTGTACATGTGTGGTGTGTACATGTGTGTGTGACTGCTATCATGGTGGGTGGTTGGTGTACATGTGTGGTTGTGTAATGTTGTGTATAGTGTATACATGTGTGTTGTGTACATGGGTGGTTGTGTACATGTGTGGTTGTGTACATGGTGTTGTATACATATTATGTGGTGTGTTGTCGTGTACTTATGCGTTTGTGTGTGTAGGTGTGTAGTGGTTGTGTACATTGTGATTGTGTGCAATGGGTTGTGTACAGTTTGGGCTGTAATATGGTGTGGTTGTCCGAGTTGGTACATATGTATTTCCTTGTGTACATGTGTAGTGTACGTTGGTGATTGGTGACACATGATAGTGGGTTGTGTACATGTGTAGTTTGTACATGTGTAGTTGTTGTGTACATTGTGTAGTTGTGTACATTTGTAGTGTGTGTCATGTTAGTTGTGTACGGTGTGTACAATGTGTTGTGACTTTTGGGGTTTGGTGGTGTACATGTGTGGTTGTGAATACATGTGTGGTTGGTGTACATTTGTGTTTGTGTACATGGGTTGGTTGTGTAATGTGTAGTTGTGTACATGTGTTGTGTACATGTGTAGTTGTGTCATATTGTAGTTGGTTCGCTGTGGTACATGTTTCTGTGTTGTGTACCATGGTAGTTGTGTACATGTGTTAGTTGTGTATATGTGTAGTTGTGTACATTGTGTGTGTGTACATGGTGTTGGATTGTGTACATGTGTGTGTTGTGTACATGTTGTGGTTGTGTAACTTGTGTAG
Source organism: Oryzias javanicus (assembly GCA_003999625.1). Classification (NCBI taxonomy): domain Eukaryota; kingdom Metazoa; phylum Chordata; class Actinopteri; order Beloniformes; family Adrianichthyidae; genus Oryzias; species Oryzias javanicus. The sequence continues at coordinate 26,067,907 of CM012458.1, forward strand.
TTGTGTACATGTGTACATGTGTAGTTTGTGTAACATTTGTGGTTGTGTTACATGTGTTGGTTGTGTACATGTGTGTAGTTGTGTACATGTGTAGTTGTGTAAATGTGTAGTTGTGTACATGTATGGTTGTGTACATGTGTAGTTGTGTACATGTGTAGTTGTGTATATGTGTAGTTGGTGTACATGTGTACATTTGTGGTTTGTGTACATGTGTGGTTGTGTTGGTGTGTAACATGTGTGGGTGTGTACATGTGTGGTTGTGTACATGTGTTGGTTGTGTACATGTGTAGTGTTGGTAGGTATTGTGTGTGTGTACATGTGTTGTTGTTGTACATGTGTTTGTGTGTACATGTGTGGTTGTGTACATGTGTGTTGTGTGTACATGTGTAGTTGTGTACATGGCATGTTACACGGTGTTGCTGGTTGTGTACATTATATGTGGTTGTGTACATGTGTGGTTGTGTACTTTATGCTATGTAGTTGGTGTACATGTGTGGTTGTGTACATTTGTAGGTTGTGTACGTGTACTGGTTGTGTACATGTGTAGTGTTGTAAGTGTGGTTGTGTGTACATTGTGGTTGTGTACATGTGTTGTGTGTACATGTGTATGATGTGTACATTGTGTTGTGTATGTATGGTTGTGTCATGGTAGTTGTGTACATGTGTATTGTGTAACATGTGTAGTTGTGTACATTTGTGGTTGTGTACATGTAGTGGTGTGTAGTACATGTAGAGTAGTTGTGTACATGTCATTTGGGTTGTGGTTGTGTATTCATGTGTGGTTTGTGTACATGTGTGGTTGTGTACAGTGTGTGGTTGTGTACATTGTGTGGTTGGGTGTACATGTGTGGTGTTGTACATGTATGGCTTGTGTAGTTACTTGTGTGTTGTTGTGTACATTGTGGTGTTGATGTACATGTGTGGTTGTGTACATTTGTGGTTGTGTACATTGTGGTTGTGTACATGTGTAGTTGTGTACATGTGTAGTTGTGTATATGTGTGTTGTGTACATGTGTAGTTGTGTACATTTGGGTGGTGTTGTGTGATCATGTGTAGTTGTGTACATTTGTGGTTGTGTACATGTGTGGTTGTGTACATTCGTGGTAGTTTGTGTACATGTGTAAGTTGTGTACATGTATGTGTGTGTACATGTGTAGTTTGTGCTGACCTCAAGTGTGGGTGTAAATGTGAGTTGTGTACATGTGTAGTTTGTACATTTGTGGTTGTGTACATGTGTAGTTGTGTACATGTGTAGTTGTGTACATTTGTGGTTGTGTACATGTGTGGTTGTGTACATGTGTAGTTGTGTACATGTGTAGTTGTGTATATGTGTTGTTGTGTTACATGTATGGTTGTGTACATGTGTAGTTGTGTACATGTGTAGTTTGTGTACATGTGTAGTTGTGTACATTTTGGTTGTGTACATGTGTAGTTGTGTACATGTGTAGTTTGTGTACATTTGTGGTTGTGTACATGTGTGGTTGTGTACATTTGTGGTTGTGTACATGTGTAGTTGTGTACATTTGTGGTTGTGTACATGTGAGTTGTGTACATGTGTAGTTGTGTACATTTGGTTGTGTAGTACATGTGTAGTTGTGTACATTTGTGGTTGTGTACATGTGTAGGGTTGTGTACATGTGTAGTTTGTGTACATGTGTTAGTTGTGTACATGTATGGTTGTGTACATGTGTAGTTGTGTACATGTGTAGTTTGTGTACATGTGTGGTTGTGTACATGTGTGGTTGTGTACATGTGTGTTAGTTGTGTAGGCATTTGTGGTTGCTGTACATGTGTGGTTGTGTACATGTGTAGTTGTGTATATGTGTAGTTGTGTACATGTGTGGTTGTGTACATTTGTGGTTGTGTACATGTGTAGTTGTGTGTTGTGTTAGTTGTGTGTTGTGTAGTTGTGTACATTTGTGGTTGTGTACATGTGTGTGTTGTTGTACAAATGTGTATGTTGGTGTTATATGTGTGTTGTGTTGTATGCTGTAGTTGTGTACATGTGTGGTTGTGTACATGTGTGGTTGTGTACATTTGTGTGTGTAATTTGTGGTAGGTATGTTAGTTGTGTATGATGTGTAGTTGTGTATATGTGTAGTTGTGTACATTTGTGGTTGTGTACCATGTGTGGTTGTAGTGTGTGACATGTTGTGTGTTGTGTATATGTGTAGTTGTGTACATGTGTGTTGTGTACATGTGTGTGTTGTTGTGTATCGTGGTGGTTGTGTACATGTGTCACGTTGTGTATATGTGTAGTTTGTACATAGTGGTTGGTTGTGTTAATTTGTGGTTGTGTACATGTGTAGTTGTGTACATGTGTAGTTGTGTACATGTGTGGTTGTGTACATTTGTGGTTGTGTACATGTGTGGTGTGTACATGTTGTAGTTGTGTACTATGTGTAGTTGTGTACATGTGTAGTTGTGTACATATTGTGTGTGTATGTGTACATTTGTGGTTGTGTACATTTAATGTGTAGTGTGTGTACATGTGTAGTGTTGTACATGTGTGGTTGTTTGTGGTTGTGTACATGTGTGGTGTGTTGTACATGTGTTAGTTGTGTACATGTGTAGTTGTGTACATGTGTGGTTGTGTACATTTGTGGTTGTGTACATGTGTGGTGTGTGTACATGTGTAGTTGTTGTACATGTGTAGTGTGTACATGGGTAGTTGTGTACATATTGTGTGTGTTGTGTACATGTGTAGTGGTTGTAGTACATGTGTAGTTGTGTACATGTGTAGTTGTGCATACATGTGTGGTTGTGTACACGTGTAGTTGTGTACATTTGTGGTTGTGTACATGTGTGGTTGTGTACATTTGTGGTTGTGTACATGTATGGTTGTGTACATGTGCTATTTATCTTCCTCTGTGCTCTGTACTGTGTGAGGACATCTGTGGTGGGGGGCTGTGACAATATCTCGTGTTGCTGCTTTTCGGGGGTCTTTCAGTGTGGGGGGGGTGTGTCGGCTCACCCCGTGTCTCAGGTGTGAGCTCACTGTTGCCCATGTGTCTGGCTGCTACAATCTGCACCTGTGCTCAGGTTGTCGGGCTCACCTGTGCTCAGGTGTCAGCTCACCTGTGCCCAGGTTGTCGGCTCACCTGTGCCCAGGTGTCGGCTCACCTGTGCTCATGATGTGGTGTCGGCTCACCCGTGTTCAGGTGTCGGCTCACCTCTGCTCAGGTGTCGGTCGGCTCACCTGTGCTCAGGTGTCGGCTCACCCGTGTTCAGGTGTCGGCTCACCTCTGCTCAGGTGTCGGCTCACCTGTGCTCAGGTGTCGGCTCACCTGTGCCCAGGTGTCGGCTCACCTGTGCTCAGGTGTCGGCTCACCTGTGCTCAGGTGTCGGCTCACCTGTGCTCAGGTGTCGGCTCACCCGTGTTCAGGTGTCGGCTCACCTCTGCTCAGGTGTCGGCTCACCCGTGCTCAGGTGTCGGCTCACCCGTGCTCAGGTGTCAGCTCACCTGTGCCCAGGTGTCGGCTCACCTGTGCTCAGGTGTCGCTCACCTGTGCTCAGGTGTCAGCTCACCTGTGCCCAGGTGTCGGCTCACCTGTGCTCAGGTGTCGGCTCACCTGTGCTCAGGTGTCGGCTCACCCGTGCTCAGGTGTCGGCTCACCTGTGCTCTGAACTCTTTGTCCATAAACATTTCCTGATAGTGATCAGAGACTTAACTCTGGAAACCAAGAAACCTCAGACCCCCGCCCTCAGCACCTCCCCCCACCCCCCATAACCAGAGGCTGGGGCTAAAAATAGAATTCTATTCTTCCTGGTCTGCTGACCCAGAAATGAAGTGAAGCGTCCGGAGATCAGAGGAAGACGAGAGCGGAGGAGATGAAGGTCTGAGGATGAGCTTAAAAAATGAGTTTATGTTTTTATTCTTTCAGTCATTATTCCTGAAGGGGGGGGGGGGGGGGGGGGGTCTGCAGGAGCAGAAGAAATCCACCAGAGGGCGCCTTCGTGTAACGTTTAACATCTCCACGTGTGAACTGAATACTTCCATAAACCCAGAACGCTTCAGAGGGGCGTGTCCCGGTGGTGTTGGGGACGGCGTGCTGACGGCGTGCTGACAAACATTCTCTCAATGGGGTTCCTGTAGAGCAGCAGGTGTGCAGAGCGTCCGGTTCCAGTCCGGTTCCAGTCCGGTTCCAGTCCGGTTCCAGTCCGGTTCCAGTCCGGTTCTAGTCCGGTTCCAGTCCGGTTCCAGTCCGGTTCCAGTCCGGTTCCAGTCCGTTCCAGTCCGGTTGCAGACGGACCTGTTCCAAGATACTTTTATTGTATTGAATCCATGAATCGACTTGTTTTTCTTTGTTTCTCATTGTGGATTTTGCGGTCTTGTTTGTTTGATGTCACACGCTGGAGGAACTGCTGCTGCTCTGATGCTCAGAACCAACAGAACCAGAATGCTGCAGGCTCGGTAGGTCCGGGAGAGCAGCAGACGACAGAAACAGAGGAACGGGGCAAACCGCAGGAGTTTCAGAGCCGTTGCCGTGGTAACCTGGCACAGGGATCTGTGGCTCATCAGCTGTTCATCTGAATGGAACCCGATCTCCGGCTGTGCCTTCACTCCCAGTGGTCTGTTGATGTGGTCCAGGGGTAGAGCGGTTTGACCTCTTATCAAAAAGATAGTAGGTTTGATTCCATGTCAGTAGGACACTGAGCCCCCCGGTCAACGCCAGCGTGAGGAGGACCGGGACGGGGGGGTTCAGGGGGGTTTCCTCGCCTTCTGGATCTGAAACATTTTTGAAATGATTTTTCTGTAGTTCAAGTTAGAAACGGACCAATCAGATCCTCAGTAATAGTAATAATCAAAGTTCCGGCGGTGGGTGGCGGGGGTGCTGGAGCCTAACCCCACTGATGGCGAAGGCGGGGCTTACCCTGAGCGGGTCGCCAGGCTGTTTAAGTTAAAACGAAAAACAGACAAGATGGTTCTGGTTCTGGAGATGGAGAGGAGTGAGGTCCAGATCTGGAGGTCAGGGGGAGGGGCTTCCGGCGCTGGGGGGCAGAGCCACTGAAAGCCCCGCTCCCCATGGTGAATGGTTCAGCAGGAGTAGGCGGAGCCTGCCGGCCCCACCTTCCAACGGTCAAAACATTTGATTGACAGATTTTGTGCAGCCTGCTTTGACTGTAGGGGTGTGGCCTTCCCACAAGCTCACTCCTGATTGGTCGGAGTGGTTGCCATGGAAACAACCGATCTCTGCTCATTGACGATGTCTGGCTCCAACATGGCAGAACCCCCCCCCCCCCCCCCCCGCGCCACCCCCCCCTCCCCCTCCCCCCCCCCCCCCCGTTCAGTTCTCTGCGCTCCTTCACTGCAGCTCACGGCAGTGGGCGTGGCTTCTGAGCCCGTGACGGCGGTGACACGGCGTGTGCTGAAGCCTCTGCAGCCTGAACGCTGGCGAGCAGCCAAGTCCGAGTCAGCAAAACCCGAAGAGTCAGACTTACTCTGCAGCTTCTGCATCACGTTGGCGATGTCGGACCGCCGCGCAGACGCCATCCTGTCCCGCTGCAGCCGTCCCTCTGGGGGGGCACAGCTTTCTCTGCCCCCCACCTCCACAGCCTCCCCCGATCCCTCTGCAGTCAGAACCACTGGACCTCTGAAGCAGATTCTGTCCAATCAGGAGCTGAAAGGAGATGAGAACGTTTCATTGCAGGTTGAACAGATCTGCATGTCAACAGGAAGTTTGACTGAATGAAAGGATCAAACCAGAACCTCCAGACTGGGTTCTGGTGCTGAAGAGTTCTGGTTCTGCTGTTGGAAACATCAGAATGATTTTATTCTGTGAATCATTTAGAAATGAATAAAACCAATAAAAAAGAGAAAATGTTTATGGAGCTCAGAGAGCGTTAACATGAGAACATGAGGAGATCTGCAGCTTCTGCATCCGCCTGCAGCTTCTGCATCCACCTGCAGCTTCTGCATCCGCCTGCATCCACCTGCAGCTTCTACATCCACCTGCAGCTTCTACATCCACCTGCAGCTTCTGCATCCACCTGCAGCTTCTACATCCACCTGCAGCTTCTGCATCCACCTGCAGCTTCTACATCCACCTGCAGCTTCTGCATCCACCTGCATCCACCTGCAGCTTCTGCATCCACCTGCAGCTTCTGCATCCACCTGCAGCTTCTACATCCACCTGCAGCTTCTGCATCCACCTGCATCCACCTGCAGCTTCTACATCCACCTTCAGCTTCTGCATCCACCTGCAGCTTCTGCATCCACCTGCAGCTTCTGCATCCTGCATCCACCTGCAGCTTCTACATCCACCTGCAGCTTCTGCATCCACCTGCATCCACCTGCAGCTTCTGCATCCACCTGCAGCTTCTGCATCCACCTGCAGCTTCTGCATCCACCTGCAGCTTCTGCATCCACCTGCATCCACCTGCAGCTTCTACATCCACCTGCAGCTTCTGCATTCCACCTGCAGCTTCTGCATTCCGCCTGCAGCTTCTGCATCCACCTGCAGCTTCTGCATCCACCTGCAGCTTCTGCATCCGCCTGCCGCTTCTACATCCACCTGCAGCTTCTGCATCCACCTGCAGCTTCTGCATCCACCTGCATCCACCTGCAGCTTCTGCATCCACCTGCATCCACCTGCAGCTTCTGCATCCACCTGCAGCTTCTGCATCCACCTGCAGCTTCTGCATCCACCTGCAGCTTCTGCATCCACCTGCATCCACCTGCAGCTTCTACATCCACCTGCAGCTTCTGCATCCACCTGCAGCTTCTGCATCCGCCTGCAGCTTCTGCATCCACCTGCAGCTTCTGCATCCACCTGCAGCTTCTGCATCCGCCTGCCGCTTCTACATCCACCTGCAGCTTCTGCATCCACCTGCAGCTTCTTGCATCCACCTGCACTCCACCTGCAGCTTCTGCATCCACCTGCAGCTTCTGCATCCACCTGCAGCTTCTGCATCCACCTGCAGCTTCTGCATCCACCTGCAGCTTCTGCATCCACCTGCAGCTTCTGCATCCGCCTGCAGCTTCTGCATCCGCCTGCAGCTTCTGCATCCGCCTGCAGCTTCTGCATCCGCCTGCAGCTTGCAATCCACCTGCAGCTTCTACAGCTTCTGCATCCACCTGCAGCTTCTGCATCCACCTGCATCCACCTGCAGCTTCTGCATCCACCTGCAGCTTCTGCATCCACCTGCAGCTTCTGCATCCGCCTGCAGCTTCTGCATCCGCCTGCAGCTTCTACATCCACCTGCAGCTTCTACATCCACCTGCAGCTTCTGCAATCCTCCTGCAGCTTCTGCATCCACCTGCAGCTTCTACATCCACCTGCAGCTTCTGCATCCACCTGCAGCTTCTACATCCACCTGCAGCTTCTGCATCCACCTGCATCCACCTGCAGCTTCTGCATCCACCTGCAGCTTCTGCATCCACCTGCATCCACCTGCAGCTTCTGCATCCACCTGCATCCACCTGCAGCTTCTACATCCACCTGCAGCTTCTACATCCACCTGCAGCTTCTGCATCCACCTGCAGCTTCTACAGCTTCTGCATCCACCTGCAGCTTCTGCATCCACCTGCATCCACCTGCAGCTTCTGCATCCACCTGCAGCTTCTGCATCCACCTGCAGCTTCTGCATCCGCCTGCAGCTTCTGCATCCGCCTGCATCCACCTGCATCCACCTGCAGCTTCTGCATCCACCTGCAGCTTCTGCATCCACCTGCAGCTTCTACATCCACCTGCAGCTTCTACATCCGCCTGCAGCTTCTGCATCCACCTGCAGCTTCTACAGCTTCTGCATCCACCTGCAGCTTCTGCATCCACCTGCAGCTTCTACATCCACCTGCAGCTTCTGCATCCACCTGCAGCTTCTGCATCCACCTGCATCCACCTGCAGCTTCTACATCCACCTGCAGCTTCTGCATCCACCTGCAGCTTCTGCATCCACCTGCAGCTTCTGCATCCGCCTGCAGCTTCTGCATCCGCCTGCAGCTTCTACATCCACCTGCAGCTTCTACATCCACCTGCAGCTTCTGCATCCACCTGCAGCTTCTGCATCCACCTGCAGCTTCTACATCCACCTGCAGCTTCTACATCCACCTGCAGCTTCTGCATCCACCTGCAGCTTCTGCATTCCACCTGCAGCTTCTGCATCCACCTGCAGCTTCTGCATCCGCCTGCAGCTTCTGCATCCACCTGCATCCGCCTGCAGCTTCTGCATCCACCTGCATCCACCTGCAGCTTCTACATCCACCTGCAGCTTCTGCATCCACCTGCATCCGCCTGCAGCTTCTGCATCCACCTGCATCCACCTGCAGCTTCTACATCCACCTGCAGCTTCTGCATCCACCTGCAGCTTCTGCATCCACCTGCAGCTTCTGCATCCGCCTGCAGCTTCTGCATCCACCTGCAGCTTCTGCATCCACCTTCAGCTTCTGCATCCACCTGCATCCACCTGCAGCTTCTACATCCACCTGCAGCTTCTACATCCACCTGCAGCTTCTGCATCCACCTGCATCCGCCCTGCAGCTTCTGCATCCACCTGCAGCTTCTACATCCACCTGCAGCTTCTGCATCCACCTGCAGCTTCTGCATCCACCTGCAGCTTCTGCATCCACCTGCATCCACCTGCAGCTTCTACATCCACCTGCAGCTTCTGCATCCACCTGCAGCTTCTGCATCCACCTGCAGCTTCTGCATCCGCCTGCATCCACCTGCAGCTTCTGCATCCACCTGCAGCTTCTGCATCCACCTGCAGCTTCTACATCCACCTGCAGCTTCTGCATCCACCTGCAGCTTCTACATCCACCTGCAGCTTCTGCATCCACCTGCAGCTTCTACATCCACCTGCAGCTTCTGCATCCACCTGCAGCTTCTGCATCCGCCTGCATCCACCTGCAGCTTCTGCATCCACCTGCAGCTTCTACATCCACCTGCAGCTTCTGCATCCACCTGCAGCTTCTGCATCCACCTGCAGCTTCTACATCCACCTGCAGCTTCTGCATCCCCCTGCAGCTTCTGCATCCACCTGCAGCTTCTACATCCACCTGCAGCTTCTGCATCCACCTGCAGCTTCTGCATCCGCCTGCAGCTACATCCACCTGCAGCTTCTGCATCCGCCTGCAGCTTCTGCATCCGCCTGCAGCTTCTACATCCACCTTCAGCTTCTGCATCCACCTGCATCCACCTGCAGCTTCTACATCCGCCTGCAGCTTCTGCATCCGCCTGCAGCTTCTACATCCACCTTCAGCTTCTGCATCCACCTGCATCCACCTGCAGCTTCTACATCCACCTGCAGCTTCTGCATCCGCCTGCAGCTTCTACATCCACCTGCAGCTTCTGCATCCGCCTGCAGCTTCTGCATCCGCCTGCAGCTTCTACATCCACCTTCAGCTTCTGCATCCACCTGCATCCACCTGCAGCTTCTACATCCACCTTCAGCTTCTGCATCCACCTGCAGCTTCTGCATCCACCTGCATCCACCTGCAGCTTCTGCATCCGCCTGCATCCGCCTGCAGCTTCTGCATCCACCTGCAGCTTCTGCATCCACCTGCAGCTTCTGCATCCACCTGCAGCTTCTGCATCCACCTGCTTTCTACATCCACCTGCAGCTTCTACATCCACCTGCAGCTTCTGCATCCACCTGCATCCACCTGCAGCTTCTGCATCCGCCTGCATCCACCTGCAGCTTCTGCATCCACCTGCAGCTTCTGCATCCACCTGCATCCACCTGCAGCTTCTGCATCCACCTGCATCCACCTGCAGCTTTTCTGCATCCACCTGCAGCTTCTGCATCCACCTGCATCCACCTGCAGCTTCTACATCCACCTTCAGCTTCTGCATCCACCTGCATCCACCTGCAGCTTCTGCATCCACCTGCATCCACCTGCAGCTTCTACATCCACCTGCAGCTTCTGCATCCACCTGCATCCACCTGCAGCTTCTGCATCCACCTGCATCCACCTGCAGCTTCTGCATCCACCTGCATCCGCCTGCAGCTTCTGCATCCACCTGCAGCTTCTACATCCACCTTCAGCTTCTGCATCCACCTGCAGCTTCTGCATCCACCTGCAGCTTCTGCATCCACCTGCAGCTTCTGCATCCACCTGCATCCACCTGCAGCTTCTGCATCCGCCTGCATCCACCTGCAGCTTCTACATCCACCTTCAGCTTCTGCATCCACCTGCAGCTTCTGCATCCACCTGCAGCTTCTGCATCCACCTGCAGCTTCTGCATCCACCTGCATCCACCTGCAGCTTCTACATCCACCTGCAGCTTCTGCATCCACCTGCAGCTTCTACATCCACCTGCAGCTTCTGCATCCACCTGCAGCTTCTGCATCCACCTGCATCCACCTGCAGCTTCTACATCCACCTGCAGCTTCTGCATCCACCTGCAGCTTCTGCATCCACCTGCATCCACCTGCAGCTTCTGCATCCGCCTGCATCCGCCTGCAGCTTCTGCATCCACCTGCAGCTTCTACATCCACCTTCAGCTTCTGCATCCACCTGCATCCACCTGCAGCTTCTGCATCCGCTGCATCCGCCTGCAGCTTCTGCATCCACCTGCAGCTTCTGCATCCACCTGCAGCTTCTGCATCCACCTGCATCCACCTGCAGCTTCTACATCCACCTGCAGCTTCTGCATCCACCTGCATCCACCTGCAGCTTCTGCATCCGCCTGCATCCACCTGCAGCTTCTACATCCACCTGCAGCTTCTACATCCACCTGCAGCTTCTGCATCCACCTGCAGCTTCTGCATCCACCTGCAGCTTCTGCATCCACCTGCAGCTTCTGCATCCACCTGCATCCACCTGCAGCTTCTACATCCACCTGCAGCTTCTGCATCCACCTGCAGCTTCTGCATCCACCTGCATCCACCTGCAGCTTCTACATCCACCTGCAGCTTCTGCATCCACTGCAGCTTCTGCATCCACCTGCAGCTTCTGCATCCACCTGCATCCACCTGCAGCTTCTACATCCACCTGCAGCTTCTGCATCCACCTGCAGCTTCTGCATCCACCTGCATCCACCTGCAGCTTCTACATCCACCTGCAGCTTCTGCATCCACCTGCAGCTTCTACATCCACCTGCAGCTTCTGCATCCACCTGCATCCACCTGCAGCTTCTACATCCACCTGCAGCTTCTGCATCCACCTGCAGCTTCTGCATCCACCTGCAGCTTCTGCATCCACCTGCATCCACCTGCAGCTTCTACATCCACCTGCAGCTTCTGCATCCACCTGCAGCTTCTGCATCCACCTGCATCCACCTGCAGCTTCTGCATCCGCCTGCATCCGCCTGCAGCTTCTGCATCCACCTGCAGCTTCTACATCCACCTTCAGCTTCTGCATCCACCTGCATCCACTGCAGCTTCTGCATCCGCCTGCATCCGCCTGCAGCTTCTGCATCCACCTGCAGCTTCTGCATCCACCTGCAGCTTCTGCATCCACCTGCATCCACCTGCAGCTTCTACATCCACCTGCAGCTTCTGCATCCACCTGCATCCACCTGCAGCTTCTACATCCACCTGCAGCTTCTACATCCACCTGCAGCTTCTGCATCCACCTGCAGCTTCTGCATCCACCTGCAGCTTCTGCATCCGCCTGCATCCACCTGCAGCTTCTGCATCCACCTGCAGCTTCTGCATCCACCTGCAGCTTCTACATCCACCTGCAGCTTCTGCATCCACCTGCATCCACCTGCAGCTTCTGCATCCACCTGCAGCTTCTGCATCCACCTGCAGCTTCTGCATCCGCCTGCAGCTTCTGCATCCGCCTGCAGCTTCTGCATCCGCCTGCAGCTTCGTCAGCATCCATCCAAACTCTCTTTTTATTTCTCTTCCGGTTTTAGGAGGAACGTTTTGAAATGGACTGAATTCATCTGCGCTAAAAGTCTGACAGGAAGTGACGTCATGAACGAGGAGAATGTGGAAGATAAACTCTATTAAACGTTTCTAAACACTTCCGGTTTTATTTTTTATGGGGGGGGGGGGGTGCATGAGGCATTCAAGGAAAAGATTCAATTGTGACTAAAGCGGAACCGACAGAGTGTTGGCGCGCTGACAGGAAGTTCTGCGCGGTTGACGCGGGAACCGATCATAGACTCACACCCCCCCACGCATGTCCAAAACAGCGACGATCAAAGACAGTTACCGACCGTTGGCAGCCTCGCGAGGAAGCTTCTGCGCGTGTCTGTTGCCTGGTTGCTATGGAGACCGGGAAACAGAACTCGCAGGCGCGAGGCGGTCCGTGACCGCATTAAGAGGAGGGGCTCGTCCCCGGACTGAGGGGGAGGTGGGGTGGTTGAACTTTTGTTTTTAATCAATATTTACAACAAACGTAAAGACACCCCCCCCCCCCCCACAACGACAGTCACGTGCTTCTCTTTCTTTCTACTCCCGCGTGAGTTCCAGCAGAACTTCAGAGATTCTCTGAACATTTACAAACTTCTGAATGTTGGTTTGATTCCATCACCTCTATCTGCCCTGACCACGCCCCTCATCCCAACAACCCTCACCCCCAGACTGGCAGACTGTCATCCGGTGGTCTCTCTGTCCACAGACGCCGCTGGTCTTCACCTCCTCTCCATCAGTCTGCTCCTCCACTTCTGCTGATGACACCGTCCTGTCTGTCTGTAGCTAGCTCCTCCCACTCTTTTGGACTTCCTCCCGCTGAACAATGAGCCAAACTTCTTCCGGTTGGTTCATAAAGACCCATTCTGGACAGTCCTCACATCAGGGCCCCCCCCCGCCCCCCCCCCCCCCCCCCCCCCCCCCCCCCCCCCCCCCCCCCATACCTATCCAGGCTCCTTCACGATGCTGCCCCCCCAGATCTTCATCCTCCCTCGTTCAGTACGGGGTGGGGGTGGGGGGGGGGCGTCTGTTTTCTGACTTTTAGTGTTTTTGTTTTTTGCATTTTAATTCTTGTAAGAGTTAACATCAAACTGCTATGAGAGCTGCTAACTAACCATTACAAACTAACAGAATGTTAAGATAAATGTTAACCGACAGATTAAAACCGACTGACGGACAGAAACCAGAGAAGAACGATCTGGACTTCATCTGACGGAGCTGTGTCTCCCCCTGCTGGACGCCTCAAGAATCACAACTCACTCCAGTTTGGAGAGTTTCATCCATCATCCATTCATCATCCATCATCCATCCATCATCCATCATCCATCATCCATCCATCCATCATCCATCATTCATCATCATCCATCATCATCCATCATCCATCCATCATCCATCCATCATCCATCCATCCATCATCCATCCATCATCCATCATCCATCCATCATCCATCCATCATCCATCCATCATCCATCCATCATCCATCCATTCATCATCCATCATCCATCATCCATCCATCATCCATCCATCCATCATCCATCCATCATCCATCCATCATCCATCCATCATCCATCCATTCATCATCCATCATCCATCATCCATCCATCATCCATCCATCCATCCATCATCCATCCATCCATCCATCATCCATCATCCATCCATCCATCCATCCATCAACCCAATCAGGTTTTGTGATATTTGTTCAATTAAATCAAACTTCATTGAATTCTTTCTGTGAAGGTTCTTTCTACTTCACGTTCTTGCAGGTCCAGCAGGTGATTTGATGTTCAGAGAGGATTTTAAACAATCTTTTCAAACATGAAATAGAAAAAGCTCTCCTGTGACTTTCCCTGCTCTGTTTTTGTGGAGATGCAGTGAGAAGCTGCAGAAGGCTGGTCTGCTGCTGTGAACCTGACAGAAGAAGGAACTGAGCAACAATTGGAGGAAGTTCCTGCAGAGCTCCAGCTTCTGCGTCTCTTACAGCTAAATCAAACTTCATTTCTTTCCATCTGAATGTTTCTGTAGGTTTGTACTGATCTCTGAGCGTCTGAACACGTTCTGACATCTGCATCAGAGTCTTCCTCTGTGATGTTTCAGGACGTCGGGGAAGTTTTGTTGAAAAACTCGTTTCCAAAGGAAGTGATGCAGAAGGAAACGGCCGTGTTTCCCGCCGCCGTGTCCCACGCAGATAAGCCTTTCTAAATATAAAGCCTGAGAGGGGAGGAAGCCTCAGCAGAAGATGAGCGCAGAGGAACGAAGCTGCATCTCCAGAAACATGGCTCACAACGACACAAGTGTCTTCTGGGAAATCCTTCAGTCCTTCAACCTCGGTGAGTGCTTGTTCTCCTGCAGGAGGAGCAGAACGAGGACCTTCACTCCTCGTCGTGGTTCTCCACAGAAACCTTTGCAGCAGAACGGTTCTGGTCCGAGGAGGGGATCAGAACTCAAAGGTTCTGGTTCTGGGTCTCTGAGTCTGACTCCAGGTCAGAAGATGCTGATGATGTATCTGATGGTTCTGCAGAGCTCCTGTTCTGCCGTGCTGTGAGTGGACCTGACGCTCTAACCAATCCCGGTGTGGTCCATGACTCCTGGGGGCGGGACACTGAGCAGGTTCCATTTGTGCCAAGAACAATTTTTTGTCTTTGGTCCAAAATCTACGTCTACTGAACGAGTTTAAAGAACCTTCGTTCATGTCTAGGAACCACTGAAACATGTTACACGCGTGTCCTTTCATGAGGCCTTTTCATTTGCTTTGTGATGTTGGTCATTAGAAGAACCCTTAGCAAATGTTGCTAACGTCGTTAGCTCCTGTCGTTTCAAGGGACGTGCATCAGATATTGATCAGTGGTGGTAAAAGTAGACGTGAACACGTGTTCAGTAGAAACGGTCACTGGACCAGAGACTGTCATGGAGGTATCAGGATGACCCAGAGAGGAGGAACCAGAAGAACACAAGCTCCACTCTGAGTGCAGAGACCACCTAAATACACCTCCACGCAGCTGTGAGCCAATCCCTGGAGAGCCAACACGGAGGGGGCGGAGCCAACCAGCACAGGAAAAGAACACAAGAATGAGAAAAAGAACTAACAGGCTGTACCAAAGACAGATGATAAGAATTATATGACATTTTATTTATATGGCGTCTTTCTGGACACCCGAGGTCACCTTAAAAACAAAACAGCTTAAAATATGACAGGAATAAAACATATAAGATGTAGTAAAACTTCCATTAATGAGGTGGAGGTGCCGGTCTGAACAGGTGAGTTTTGGGGGAGTGAGTCCATGTTCCATAGATCAGAGGGAAGGGAGTTCCAGAGCTGGGGGGGCGGAGCGGCTGAATGATCTGAGGACCCGAGCAGGAGCGGCAGCACGGAGGAGGTCACACAGGTAAGGGGGGGCGAGGTTGAGGAGGGCTTTGAACGTCCCAATAAGGAGCAGTAGAAAGGGTGGTGTTACCAACCGGGGGGGGTGGAGTTTGGTAGGGGAGTCCAGATGAAAGGGAGTAACAGTCGGGGGGGGGGGCAGGACTGGAGTTTGGACTGAGGGACGGAGAATGTTACGGAGGTGGAGGTCGGCGGTCCAGGTAAAGGAGAGAGTGACTCTCAACCTGAGCTGAACGGAGATGTTATTGAGTTTATTTAAGGTGGTCTGGGGTAATACGATGAGAAGTTATTGAGTTTATTTAAGGTGGTCTGGGATAATATGAAGAGAAGTTATTGAGTTTATTTAAGGTGGTCTGGGATAATATGAAGAGAAGTTATTGAGTTTATTTAAGGTGGTCTGGGATAATATGAAGAGAAGTTATTGAGTTTATTTAAGGTGGTCTGGGATAATATGAAGAGAAGTTATTGAGTTTATTTAAGGTGGTCTGGGATAATACGATGAGAAGTTATTGAGTTTATTTAAGGTGGTCTGGGATAATACGATGAGAAGTTATTGAGTTTATTTAAGGTGGTCTGGGATAATATGAAGAGAAGTTATTGAGTTTATTTAAGGTGGTCTGGGATAATACGATGAGAAGTTATTGAGTTTATTTAAGGTGGTCTGGGATCCTACGATGAGAAGTTATTGAGTTTATTTAAGGTGGTCTGGGATCCTACGATGAGAAGTTATTGAGTTTATTTAAGGTGGTCTGGGATAATACGATGAGAAGTTATTGAGTTTATTTAAGGTGGTCTGGGATAATACGATGAGAAGTTATTGAGTTTATTTAAGGTGGTCTGGGATAATATGATGAGAAGTTATTGAGTTTATTTAAGGTGGTCTTGGATAATACGATGAGAAGTTATTGAGTTTATTTAAGGTGGTCTTGGATAATACGATGAGAAGTTACTGAGTTTGTTTAAGGTGGTCTGGGATAATATGATGAGAAGTTATTGAGTTTATTTAAGGTGGTCTGGGATAATACGATGAGAAGTTATTGAGTTCGTTTAAGGTGGTCTGGGATAATATGATGAGAAGTTATTGACTTTATTTAAGGTGGTCTTGGATCCTACGATGAGAAGTTATTGAGTGGTTGTTTAAGGTCTCTGGGATAATATGATGAGAAGTTATTGAGTTTGTTTTAAGGTTGGTCTGGGATAATACGATGAGAAGTTATTACTTTATTTAAGGTGGTTTTGGATCCTACGATGAGAAGTTTATTGAGTGTTATTTAAGGTGTGTCTGGGATAATATGATGAGAAGTTATTGAGTTTGTTTAAAGGTGTCTGGGATAATACGATGAGAAGTTATTGACTTTATTTAAGGTGGTTTTGGATCCTACGATGAGAAGTTATTGACTTTATTTAAGGTGGTCTTGGATCATACGATGAGAAGTTATTGACTTATATTCTAAGTTATGGGTCTTGGATCCTACGTATGTTAGAAGTTATTGAGTTTGTTGTTTAAGGTGGTCTGGGATGAGGTGGTATTTATTTAAGGTGGTTTTGGATCCTACGATGAGAAGTTATTGAGTTTATTTAAGGTGGTCTGGGATAATATGATGAGAAGTTATTGAGTTTGTTTAAGGTGGTCTGGGATAATACGATGAGAAGTTATTGACTTTATTTAAGGTGGTTTTGGATCCTACGATGAGAAGTTATTGACTTTATTTAAGGTGGTCTTGGATCATACGATGAGAAGTTATTGACTTTATTTAAGGTGGTCTTGGATCCTACGATGAGAAGTTATTGAGTTTGTTTAAGGTGGTCTGGGATAATATGATGAGAAGTTATTGAGTTTGTTTAAGGTGGTCTGGGATAATACGATGAGAAGTTATTGACTTTATTTAAGGTGGTTTTGGATCCTACGATGAGAAGTTATTGACTTTATTTAAGGTGGTCTTGGATCATACGATGAGAAGTTATTGAGTTTGTTTAAGGTGGTCTGGGATAATACGATGAGAAGTTATTGACTTTATTTAAGGTGGTCTTGGATCATACGATGAGGTGTTCTGTTTTACTACTGTTTAGTTTAAAGGGTAACCCAACAGTGCAGTTGGAGGCTGACTCAATTCTCAGCCCAGATTAAAAAAAAAAAGAGACAAAAAGGGTCGGGGCTAGTGGGGCTAGTGGGGCCAGATTGAGCGATGGAGGCGTGGCTTGTGTCTATGATTGACAGTTATCTTCATGATTTGCATGCTGGGTCTTCAATATAGAGAGTGGTTTGTCTTTATGTTCTATTAAAAACATGGAGAGAGGTACAAGTTTCTCCTCAGAACTTTCCGTGGAGGTTGAGGATTTTCCACCTCCTCCTTCTCCCGAGACCGGCACTCATGATCCAGAACCGAAATGTTTGGAGCCATTGCCTCAAGACCATTGATATATATTACATTTATGAGCTCAGTTCTATAGATTCTGGTACAAAAGCTAAATCTGTTAATTAGACAGCAGTGTGTTTCCTGTAACACTAGAGGGTGCAGTTCTTGCACTATTTACAGATAAATTTTTAGAGATAATAAAAATGTAAATATACCACAACATCAATCCTTTTCTAAGCTTTAATCCATGTATTGTGAACATCAGTTAAAAAATGAAGCAGTAGGAGGATTTCTGCAGCTGATGCATTCATGTCTCTTTGAAAAAGCTGCATGCTAATGCTAACAACCGACCATAACAGAACCAGAGATGGGCAGAGCTCAGAGCATGATGACATCAGACTTCCGGGACTTACACCTGTTGACCAATCAGAAAATTCAACTGCAATGCCTCGTTTCAACCTGTAGAGGGCAGCACACAGACGGGTTTTGATCATATTTTCAGGAATTAAACAAAATTATTTTAATTTGTCTAAAATGTGGCAACAGCCAACAGAGAGAACATTTAAAGCTTCATTTATGGAGGTCTAAGTTGATCTCGGGTTTGATTACCCTTTAAGGACATTTCCTGAACCAGGACTTTATATCTAGGGGGCAATAGACTGGAAGCCCGTACAGCCCGTCCTCAGTCAGATTCCACCTTAAGTGGCCCTGAACTGATTTTGAAGATACAGAAGATGTTCAGCTTCTGCTAAGAGCAGGGAAGGTCTCCGTCCTGAGGCTCTTCTGGACTGGTTGGTTCTGGAGGGATTCTTGCTGACGGACAGTCTGGATGACAGGATTGATTCCACATTGAAGTGGATCCTGAAAAGGCAGCAGGAGGTCTCCAGGAAGGTGTTGGAGCTGGAACCAATATGAGCTCGCATGTGGTCTGGAACAGAACCTGGACTGGTACCATGGAGCCGGTTGAGAGGATCCACATTTCTGTGCAGCTTCATTTTCACCAGTTTTTGTTGGACAGAAAAACTTTATAAACTGTAAACCAGACGTGACACGAATGTGCATCTCACTGAACAAACGGTTCAGTTCTGTTGGATCAGAACCACATGGCTGGATCCTGAGCAGATCTCCTGAACCTCTCCTCCTGTTGCAGGTGACCTACTTCTGGCCTTCTCTCTGTCCGTGCTGGTGGGCCTCCTGCTGGGGGCTCTGGTCTACGTGCTGCTGACCTGGGCGTCCCGGCGCCGGGCTTCGGCCCGGATCACCGGCCGCTCACAGAGGAAGTCCCCCCGGGCGTGCGTCCCCCCCAGCAGCCAGCTGGGGCTCTACAGGAGCACCTTCCTCAGCGTCTACCGGCAGCCGTCGCTGGAGCCCGTGGGCCAGCTGGGGAGCAAACCCCGCCCAGAGGCGTCCACCTTCCGCCCCCCGCCCAGTAAGAAAAAGCCCCCCCTGGATCCAGAGGAGGATGCTCGAGAAAACCCGTCTGAGGAGACGTCGAACTCGGATTTTGAATCTTTGGTTCCAAACAAGAGACACTCGTTCTGGCTGGGGGGCAACGGCCTGAAAGGGTTCCTCCCTCTGAACGCACCCCCTGCCTACGACACCGCCCTCCACCCCTTTGCAGAGACCTCCACCTGAAGCTCCTCGAGTCAGCCGGGTCAGAGCCCGGTCAGAACTCATCAACATCTCTGACTGGAGGTTCTGTGTGGCAGAACCGGACCCGTTTGGTTCTGAAGCTTCTGAAGATCATGATGGAGAAAAAACCTGTTTTCTGTCAGAACATCGAAAGACTTTTTAATGTTCAGTCCATCAAGACCCCCCCATCATCAAGACCCCCCCATCATCAAGACCCCCCCATCATCAATACCCCCCCATCATCAAGACACCATCATCAAGACCCCCCATCATCAAGACCCCCCCATCATCAAGACCCCCCCATCATCAAGACCTCATCATCAAGACCCCCATCATCAAGACCCCTCATCATCTAGACCCCCCCATCATCAAGACCCCCCCATCATCAATACCCCCATCATCAAGACCCCCATCATCAACTTCTTTGTTTTTTTTTAAAGCTTTATTTATAAACACATTTACAACAACAGCCAAAGAGAGACAGAAGGAAACCAGAAGAACCTCGTTTAGAACTTCATGTTTCACTCACCAGCTCAGCGGCCCTGTGCAGGAGTGTTCGCCCCGAGTCTGAAAGGCCATGAGTTCAAATCCAAACCAGACTCGGATGGGATCCAGTGAGTTAGGGGTTGGATGGGGGGGGGGGGGGGGGGGGGGGCTCCTGAACGCAGCTGTGTCTGCGGCTCACCACTCCCTCCTCAGGGAGGGGTCGTGGTTGTTCTCAGAAGCGTTTCCAGTTTTTGTTTTGGTTTTTCCGTCATTCTGCTGGAGTCGAACCGCCGTCACGTCCAGGTTGACCACTCTGCTGACGGACTTTCAACTTTCTATTGTGTTTTACTTTGTGGAGTTTTGAGTGTTTTAAATCCACTTTTATTACAATTGAACCTTTTGTTATTACAGTTTTCTGAAATGAAAAGTTTATTGTAGTTTACAAGATTGTATTTCCATTTCTCTTAAATGTGATTCTATCTTTATTTCTAGTATTTTTTGGTTAACATCCTTCATTCATGTTCCAGGGTCATCCATGATGTCTATCTTAAGAAACGTTTAACTTCTTTAGTGTTTTTCTGATATTAAGTCACGTGTGTGTAAAATATATAAAAGTTCAACCATTTCAAGTTTCAACATAAATCTATAAAAATGTTCGATTATTTCAACAGTAAAAGGAGAATCGTGCACGCGCGCATTGCTGGGTTGCCATTCAGACAAAATCCCCCTTTCAGCGTTTCAGGTCTCGCGGGATGAGGCGGGGCTAATCGGTAGGGTCAGGAGGAAGACGCAGGTAAATCATCCACCTGTTCATCTTCATGTGACTGAGGGGGGGGGCTCTGTCCCCCATCAGGGATCATCCCTCCAGCCACCCCCCGCGCTTCCCGCATCATGGCATCCCGCCTTAAAGCCACAGAGCGGCTCAGATGAAGGCTGATGCTGCGGTTCCAGCTCCTCCTCTTCCTCAGCTCTTCGCCAGTCAGACAGCCCCGCAGACTCCCGCAGCAGCGGCGCTGTGCGTGACGCTGCGGGGCTCTGAGGAGGAGTCGCGTCTCTCCGCCAGACCGAAGCCACTGCGGGTCTCTGATCCGCAGCGGGGAGGACATGCGGGTCAGCCGCACCGCAGCGCCGCTCTGAACCTCCGCCCGCAGCGGGAGCGTCTGCCGTCAGCTCATCTGGATGGAAACATGGACTCCTTCAGCGGAGGCTCTCTGACTCACCATGCCCAGGAACTGTGAGGTACGTGGAGCTCCTGGGAGGGACGGGGGTGGGGGGGCTGCGAGCCCGGTGCTGATGTAATGTGAGGAGGAACAGGAGGTGCTGCTGTCATCTCATCGTTCATGGTGAGGCTCTGCTGCTCATTTCACGCCGCCTGCAGACGTTCAGGATCTGCAGCTGCACGCTCCGCCTGACCTGCAACCTTCTGAGACTGCACCGCCTTCACAAATACTGTCACGTGAAATGTTTCCTTACCAAAGAAATAATTGTCACTTCAAACTATTTCGTCTTTTCCAGCAGCCCCGCCTCCTGCCACAGTGTACTTACCAAAGCTTCCCTGAAAGGCAGTTTAAGTAAATGTAGAGACACACGCAGCATCTGCTCCACAGACCTGAACGTCTCAGCTCATCTGTGTCTCTCCTCCAGCCTGGTCAGTCAGTAGGGATGCTGGCCGCCGTGGAACATGGTTCCATCCTCTGCAGTGACTCCAACATCCTCTGCCTGTCGTGGAAAGGCCGCGTCCCCAAGAGCGAGAAGGACAAGCCCGTGTGCCGCAGACGCTGCTACGAGGAGGGCTGGCTCGCCACCGGCAACGGCAGGGGGGTGGTCGGCGTGACGTTCACGTCCAGCCACTGCAGGAGGGACAGAAGCACGCCGCAGAGGATCAACTTTAACCTGCGAGGACACAACAGCGAGGTACGTCCCGCCGCCCAGGAATGTCACGGGGTGAGTAGACAGATCCCCCAGCAGAGCGGGACGGGTTACAGAGAAGGTTAAATAGCCCACAATGACCGGCGGGGGAGGCGGGGAGCTGGGCCGATGAGAGCTTCACTGGAACCAGGAAGGGACCCAATGAGATGGAAAAAAACCTGGCAGAGTGGAGGAGCCCGGGAGAGGCCTCTGAAGGCTCATAAATTAGGGTGGGATGCAGGTGTGCAAGGCCATCAGGCCACGCCTCCTGCCCCACGCCACTCTGCGGACGAGAAACAGGAGCCCGCCCTCCCCTTCGCCGTAACCCGCCCTCCCCCTCGCTAACCCTGCACCACCACCACCCTTGGCGGTGACTTTTGACCCAAACTCACTTCCTTAGCACTCACTATGTAACCCTAAGACCCTCCCTTCTCTTTTTGTATTGCTGGTCTGAGATGAGTGTGAGAAATTGATTAAAAAAGCACATTTTTCAAAATGGCGGATTTTCTGTTGGTTTTATCTCCATAGCAACCATTTTATGTTTTGTTCGTCTGAGGTCACCGAGCAGTTTGACGTCAAGATCATAAGAATCGGCAAAAGTAAATTTTGGATTTCCTTAGCAACGGAGGTTATTTGCTAACCACGCCCACATTCCTTATATGGTCATATTCTATGTTATTATACCTGTTACAGCTTAAGCCTGGGATCAACATATTAAAGTTCTATAGGAATGCATTGAAATATGAGCGTGTATTAAGACTACGCCACTTTTGCGAGCTCGCCACGCCCACACCGTTCAAAATCTATAGCTTGTAATACCATTTTACTTTTGCCAATTATTTCCTGTTGATGCCAAAAGCATTTGGAAATGATTGATAAAAATCTGTAAAAGTTATATTTGATTGAAGCTGGTGCTAAAACTCGTTTTTTTGTAAATTCAAGATGTCGTCCACTTCTCAAGGTCAAAGGTCAACGAAACTTTAGGGGTTGTTTAAGACTTACGCTAGCGGCATGTGGGTCAAATTTCGTGACAATCGAACAACCTTTGTGAAATCCAAAATTATCCAAAATTTTCAGATTTCAAAACAAAATGGCCGCCAAACCGTAGGCCATGGAGTCATCCCATAATTTTGTAAAATTTAGCCATGGGTATATCCAACAAATTTATGTCAGTTTCGTTGGCAAGTTGTGAAAAAAAAATTGATTCATTAATGTATTTCGGTTTCATATGTTACACCGTTTCGTTCAGCTTGGACCCCCGAACGCGCAAATACCACTTTTACTCAATTCAGATAAAACATGTTTGATCTAGCTAAGACCGTGTTTGTTGCGAGCTCACCACGAGCACGCCATTTCATATTTTACAACTTCTAATTGCAACATTTTTCTCACAGTAGGTTCCCATTAATGCGCAACTAAGTTACATAACAGTTGATAAAACCCCATAGGAGGTATTTGTTTTCGTAGCTCGGACTAAAAGTTTTAACGTTTCAGGATTTCGGCCTTTTCCCAAGGTCAAAGGTCAAATAAACTTCTGGGGTGTTTGTAGACTCCGGCTATGGATACGTTTATGAAGTTTCGTGAAAATCGGACAAACAGAAGTGTCGTTTTCCCATATTGATGAAAAATGCGAAAAACGCCATTTCTCAGTTTTTGCCGCAAGATTGGCGCCAAGGCGTGGGTCGTGTGACCATTCCATAATAATTTCAAATGTTCCCGGGGTTATCCCCGACATGGGTCATTGGCTGTTTTTTGCGTTTTACGAAATAATGTTTTTGTCGTCCCATAAGCGAATTTTGGCCCATTCATTTTTTTCGTGGAAACGCTCGCCGTGATGTCATCGATTGGGCGGGGTGACGCGCACTATGCTACAAATTCATTTTCAATTTTCTCAAGGTGTGGTCTGATTTTGAGGTACTTTTCGTTCATGTGGCGGGGGTGTAATTTTCGTTCAAAGGCGCAAAAGGTTTACGATTTTTCACTCTAAGCAAAAACAATCTGGTCCTTGTGCTGCGGGCCAAAATGCACGAAAGCACCAAACCAGAACAAGGAAGCTGACGGTCCAGAACTCAGACGAGAGTCACACGGTTAAGACTAGAACGTGGTTTGATGCTGACATGTCTACCCTAACCCTAAATTTACCTGTTAAACACCTGCAGTAGTAGAAACCTGAAACATCTGCAGTAGTAAAAACCTGAAACATCTGCAGTAGTAGAAACCTGAAACACCTGCAGTAGTAGAAACCTGAAACATCTGCAGCAGAAACCTGAAACATCTGCATTAGTAGAAACCTGAAACACCTGCAGTAGAAACCTGAAACACCTGCAGTAGTAGAAACCTGAAACATCTGCAGTAGTAGAAACCTGAAACACCTGCAGTAGAAACCTGAAACACCTGCAGTAGTAGAAACCTGAAACATCTGCAGTAGTAGAAACCTGAAACACCTGCAGTAGTAGAAACCTGAAACATCTGCAGCAGAAACCTGAAACATCTGCATTAGTAGAAACCTGAAACACCTGCAGTAGTAGAAACCTGAAACATCTGCAGCAGAAACCTGAAACATCTGCATTAGTAGAAACCTGAAACACCTGCAGTAGAAACCTGAAACACCTGCAGTAGAAACCTGAAACATCTGCAGCAGTAGAAACCTGAAACACCTGCAGTAGAAACCTGAAACACCTGCAGCAGTAGAAACCTGAAACATCTGCAGTAGAAACCTGAAACACCTGCAGTAGTAGAAACCTGAAACACCTGCAGTAGAAACCTGAAACATCTGCAGTAGTAGAAACCTGAAACATCTGCAGTCGTAGAAACCTGAAACACCTGCAGTAGTAGAAACCTGAAACATCTGCAGTAGAAACCTGAAACATCTGCAGTAGTAGAAACCTGAAACATCTGCAGTAGTAGAAACCTGAAACATCTGCAGTAGAAACCTGAAACATCTGCAGTAGTAGAAACCTGAAACATCTGCAGTCGTAGAAACCTGAAACACCTGCAGTAGTAGAAACCTGAAACACCTGCAGTAGAAACCTGAAACACCTGCAGTAGTAAAAACCTGAAACATCTGCAGTAGAAACCTGAAACATCTGCAGTAGTAGAAACCTGAAACATCTGCAGTCGTAGAAACCTGAAACACCTGCAGTAGAAACCTGAAACACCTGCAGTAGTAGAAACCTGAAACATCTGCAGTAGTAGAAACCTGAAACATCTGCAGTCGTAGAAACCTGAAACACCTGCAGTAGAAACCTGAAACATCTGCAGTAGTAGAAACCTGAAACACTGCAGTAGTAGAAACCTGAAACACCTGCAGCAGTAGAAACCTGAAACACCTGCAGTAGTAGAAACCTGAAACACCTGCAGTAGAAACCCGAAACATCTGCAGCAGTAGAAACCTGAAACATCTGCAGCAGTAGAAACCTGAAACACCTGCAGTAGTAGAAACCTGAAACACCTGCAGTAGTAGAAACCTGAAACATCTGCAGAAGTAGAAACCTGAAACACCTGCAGTAGTAGAAACCTGAAACACCTGCAGTAGAAACCCGAAACATCTGCAGCAGTAGAAACCTGAAACATCTGCAGCAGTAGAAACCTGAAACACCTGCAGTAGTAGAAACCTGAAACACCTGCAGTAGTAGAAACCTGAAACACCTGCAGTAGTAGAAACCTGAAACAGCTGCAGTAGAAACCTGAAACATCTGCATTAGTGGAAACCTGAAACACCTGCAGTAGTAGAAACCTGAAACACCTGCAGTAGAAACCTGAAACACCTGCAGTAGAAACCTGAAACATCTGCAGCAGTAGAAACCTGAAACACCTGCAGTAGAAACCTGAAACACCTGCAGCAGTAGAAACCTGAAACATCTGCAGTAGAAACCTGAAACACCTGCAGTAGTAGAAACCTGAAACACCTGCAGTAGAAACCTGAAACATCTGCAGTAGTAGAAACCTGAAACATCTGCAGTCGTAGAAACCTGAAACACCTGCAGTAGTAGAAACCTGAAACATCTGCAGTAGAAACCTGAAACATCTGCAGTAGTAGAAACCTGAAACATCTGCAGTAGTAGAAACCTGAAACATCTGCAGTAGAAACCTGAAACATCTGCAGTAGTAGAAACCTGAAACATCTGCAGTCGTAGAAACCTGAAACACCTGCAGTAGTAGAAACCTGAAACACCTGCAGTAGAAACCTGAAACACCTGCAGTAGTAAAAACCTGAAACATCTGCAGTAGAAACCTGAAACATCTGCAGTAGTAGAAACCTGAAACATCTGCAGTCGTAGAAACCTGAAACATCTGCAGTAGAAACCTGAAACACCTGCAGTAGTAGAAACCTGAAACATCTGCAGTAGTAGAAACCTGAAACATCTGCAGTCGTAGAAACCTGAAACACCTGCAGTAGAAACCTGAAACATCTGCAGTAGTAGAAACCTGAAACACCTGCAGTAGTAGAAACCTGAAACACCTGCAGCAGTAGAAACCTGAAACACCTGCAGTAGTAGAAACCTGAAACACCTGCAGTAGAAACCCGAAACATCTGCAGCAGTAGAAACCTGAAACATCTGCAGCAGTAGAAACCTGAAACACCTGCAGTAGTAGAAACCTGAAACACCTGCAGTAGTAGAAACCTGAAACATCTGCAGAAGTAGAAACCTGAAACACCTGCAGTAGTAGAAACCTGAAACACCTGCAGTAGAAACCCGAAACATCTGCAGCAGTAGAAACCTGAAACATCTGCAGCAGTAGAAACCTGAAACACCTGCAGTAGTAGAAACCTGAAACACCTGCAGTAGTAGAAACCTGAAACACCTGCAGTAGTAGAAACCTGAAACAGCTGCAGTAGAAACCTGAAACATCTGCATTAGTAGAAACCTGAAACACCTGCAGTAGTAGAAACCTGAAACACCTGCAGTAGAAACCTGAAACACCTGCAGTAGAAACCTGAAACATCTGCAGCAGTAGAAACCTGAAACACCTGCAGTAGAAACCTGAAACACCTGCAGCAGTAGAAACCTGAAACATCTGCAGTAGAAACCTGAAACACCTGCAGTAGAAACCCGAAACACCTGCAGTAGAAACCTGAAACATCTGCAGTAGTAGAAACCTGAAACATCTGCAGTCGTAGAAACCTGAAACACCTGCAGTAGTAGAAACCTGAAACATCTGCAGTAGAAACCTGAAACATCTGCAGTAGTAGAAACCTGAAACATCTGCAGTAGTAGAAACCTGAAACATCTGCAGTAGAAACCTGAAACATCTGCAGTAGTAGAAACCTGAAACATCTGCAGTCGTAGAAACCTGAAACACCTGCAGTAGTAGAAACCTGAAACACCTGCAGTAGAAACCTGAAACACCTGCAGTAGTAAAAACCTGAAACATCTGCAGTAGAAACTTGAAACATCTGCAGTAGTAGAAACCTGAAACATCTGCAGTCGTAGAAACCTGAAACATCTGCAGTAGAAACCTGAAACACCTGCAGTAGTAGAAACCTAAAACATCTGCAGTAGTAGAAACCTGAAACATCTGCAGTCGTAGAAACCTGAAACACCTGCAGTAGAAACCTGAAACATCTGCAGCAGTAGAAACCTGAAACATCTGCAGTAGTAGAAACCTGAAACACCTGCAGTAGTAGAAACCTGAAACATCTGCAGTAGTAAAAACCTGAAACATCTGCAGTAGCAGAAACCTGAAACACCTGCAGCAGTAGAAACCTGAAACACCTGCAGTAGAAGAAACCTGAAACACCTGCAGTAGAAGAAACCTGAAACACCTGCAGTAGTAGAAACCTGAAACATCTGCAGTAGTAGAAACCTGAAACACCTGCAGCAGTAGAAACCTGAAACATCTGCAGCAGTAGAAACCTGAAACACCTGCAGTAGTAGAAACCTGAAACACCTGCAGTAGTAGAAACCTGAAACACCTGCAGTAGTAGAAACCTGAAACAGCTGCAGTAGAAACCTGAAACATCTGCATTAGTAGAAACCTGAAACACCTGCAGTAGTAGAAACCTGAAACACCTGCAGTAGAAACCTGAAACACCTGCAGTAGAAACCTGAAACATCTGCAGCAGTAGAAACCTGAAACACCTGCAGTAGAAAACCTGAAACACCTGCAGCAGTAGAAACCTGAAACATCTGCAGTAGAAACCTGAAACACCTGCAGTAGAAACCCGAAACACCTGCAGTAGAAACCTGAAACATCTGCAGTAGTAGAAACCTGAAACATCTGCAGTCGTAGAAACCTGAAACACCTGCAGTAGTAGAAACCTGAAACATCTGCAGTAGTAGAAACCTGAAACATCTGCAGTAGTAGAAACCTGAAACATCTGCAGTAGTAGAAACCTGAAACATCTGCAGTAGTAGAAACCTGAAACATCTGCAGTAGAAACCTGAAACATCTGCAGTAGTAGAAACCTGAAACATCTGCAGTCGTAGAAACCTGAAACACCTGCAGTAGTAGAAACCTGAAACACCTGCAGTAGAAACCTGAAACACCTGCAGTAGTAAAAACCTGAAACATCTGCAGTAGAAACTTGAAACATCTGCAGTAGTAGAAACCTGAAACATCTGCAGTCGTAGAAACCTGAAACATCTGCAGTAGAAACCTGAAACACCTGCAGTAGTAGAAACCTGAAACATCTGCAGTAGTAGAAACCTGAAACATCTGCAGTCGTAGAAACCTGAAACACCTGCAGTAGAAACCTGAAACATCTGCAGTAGTAGAAACCTGAAACACCTGCAGTAGTAGAAACCTGAAACACCTGCAGCAGTAGAAACCTGAAACATCTGCAGTCGTAGAAACCTGAAACACCTGCAGTAGAAACCTGAAACATCTGCAGTAGTAGAAACCTGAAACATCTGCAGTAGAAACCTGAAACATCTGCAGTAGTAGAAACCTGAAACATCTGCAGTAGTAGAAACCTGAAACATCTGCAGTAGAAACCTGAAACATCTGCAGTAGTAGAAACCTGAAACATCTGCAGTCGTAGAAACCTGAAACACCTGCAGTAGTAGAAACCTGAAACACCTGCAGTAGAAACCTGAAACACCTGCAGTAGTAAAAACCTGAAACATCTGCAGTAGAAACTTGAAACATCTGCAGTAGTAGAAACCTGAAACATCTGCAGTCGTAGAAACCTGAAACATCTGCAGTAGAAACCTGAAACACCTGCAGTAGTAGAAACCTGAAACATCTGCAGTAGTAGAAACCTGAAACATCTGCAGTCGTAGAAACCTGAAACACCTGCAGTAGAAACCTGAAACATCTGCAGTAGTAGAAACCTGAAACACCTGCAGTAGTAGAAACCTGAAACACCTGCAGCAGTAGAAACCTGAAACACCTGCAGTAGTAGAAACCTGAAACACCTGCAGTAGAAACCCGAAACATCTGCAGCAGTAGAAACCTGAAACATCTGCAGCAGTAGAAACCTGAAACACCTGCAGTAGTAGAAACCTGAAACACCTGCAGTAGTAGAAACCTGAAACATCTGCAGAAGTAGAAACCTGAAACACCTGCAGTAGTAGAAACCTGAAACACCTGCAGTAGAAACCCGAAACATCTGCAGCAGTAGAAACCTGAAACATCTGCAGCAGTAGAAACCTGAAACACCTGCAGTAGTAGAAACCTGAAACACCTGCAGTAGTAGAAACCTGAAACACCTGCAGTAGTAGAAACCTGAAACAGCTGCAGTAGAAACCTGAAACATCTGCAGCAGTAGAAACCTGAAACACCTGCAGCAGTAGAAACCTGAAACACCTGCAGTAGTAGAAACCTGAAACAACTGCAGCAGTAGAAACCTGAAACATCTGCAGTAGTAGAAACCTGAAACACCTGCAGCAGTAGAAACCTGAAACATCTGCAGTAGAAACCTGAAACACCTGCAGTAGTAGAAACCTGAAACACCTGCAGTAGTAGAAACCTGAAACATCTGCAGCAGTAGAAACCTGAAACACCTGCAGCAGTAGAAACCTGAAACATCTGCAGTAGAAACCTGAAACACCTGCAGCAGTAGAAACCTGAAACATGTGCAGTAGTAGAAACCTGAAACACCTGCAGCAGTAGAAACCTGAAACGTGCAGCAGTAGAAACCTGAAACATCTGCAGCAGTAGAAACCTGAAACATCTGCAGTAGTAGAAACCTGAAACACCTGCAGCAGTAGAAACCTGAAACATCTGCAGTAGTAGAAACCTGAAACATCTGCAGCAGTAGAAACCTGAAACACCTGCAGCAGTAGAAACCTGAAACATCTGCAGTAGTAGAAACCTGAAACACCTGCAGTAGTAGAAACCTGAAACACCTGCAGCAGTAGAAACCTGAAACATCTGCAGCAGTAGAAACCTGAAACATCTGCAGCAGTAGAAACCTGAAACATCTGCAGTCGTAGAAACCTGAAACATCTGCAGCAGTAGAAACCTGAAACATCTGCAGTAGAAACCTGAAACACCTGCAGCAGTAGAAACCTGAAACACCTGCAGTAGAAACCTGAAACACCTGCAGTAGTAGAAACCTGAAACACCTGCAGCAGTAGAAACCTGAAACACCTGCAGTAGTAGAAACCTGAAACACCTGCAGCAGTAGAAACCTGAAACATGTGCAGTAGTAGAAACCTGAAACACCTGCAGCAGTAGAAACCTGAAACATCTGCAGCAGTAGAAACCTGAAACATCTGCAGTAGTAGAAACCTGAAACATCTGCAGCAGTAGAAACCTGAAACATCTGCAGCAGTAGAAACCTGAAACATCTGCAGTAGTAGAAACCTGAAACACCTGCAGTAGAAACCTGAAACATCTGCAGTAGTAGAAACCTGAAACACCTGCAGTAGTAGAAACCTGAAACACCTGCAGCAGTAGAAACCTGAAACACCTGCAGTAGTAGAAACCTGAAACACCTGCAGTAGAAACCCGAAACATCTGCAGCAGTAGAAACCTGAAACATCTGCAGCAGTAGAAACCTGAAACACCTGCAGTAGTAGAAACCTGAAACACCTGCAGTAGTAGAAACCTGAAACATTTGCAGCAGTAGAAACCTGAAACACCTGCAGTAGTGGAAACCTGAAACACCTGCAGTAGAAACCCGAAACATCTGCAGCAGTAGAAACCTGAAACATCTGCAGCAGTAGAAACCTGAAACACCTGCAGTAGTGGAAACCTGAAACACCTGCAGTAGAAACCCGAAACATCTGCAGCAGTAGAAACCTGAAACATCTGCAGCAGTAGAAACCTGAAACATCTGCAGCAGTAGAAACCTGAAACACCTGCAGCAGTAGAAACCTGAAACACCTGCAGTAGTAGAAACCTGAAACAACTGCAGCAGTAGAAACCTGAAACATCTGCAGTAGTAGAAACCTGAAACACCTGCAGCAGTAGAAACCTGAAACATCTGCAGTAGAAACCTGAAACACCTGCAGTAGTAGAAACCTGAAACACCTGCAGTAGTAGAAACCTGAAACATCTGCAGCAGTAGAAACCTGAAACACCTGCAGCAGTAGAAACCTGAAACATCTGCAGTAGAAACCTGAAACACCTGCAGCAGTAGAAACCTGAAACATGTGCAGTAGTAGAAACCTGAAACAGCTGCAGCAGTAGAAACCTGAAACATGTGCAGTAGTAGAAACCTGAAACACCTGCAGCAGTAGAAACCTGAAACATCTGCAGCAGTAGAAACCTGAAACATCTGCAGTAGTAGAAACCTGAAACACCTGCAGCAGTAGAAACCTGAAACATCTGCAGTAGTAGAAACCTGAAACATCTGCAGCAGTAGAAACCTGAAACACCTGCAGCAGTAGAAACCTGAAACATCTGCAGTAGTAGAAACCTGAAACACCTGCAGTAGTAGAAACCTGAAACACCTGCAGCAGTAGAAACCTGAAACATCTGCAGCAGTAGAAACCTGAAACATCTGCAGCAGTAGAAACCTGAAACATCTGCAGTCGTAGAAACCTGAAACACCTGCAGCAGTAGAAACCTGAAACACCTGCAGTAGAAACCTGAAACACCTGCAGCAGTAGAAACCTGAAACATCTGCAGTAGAAATCTGAAACACCTGCAGCAGTAGAAACCTGAAACACCTGCAGTAGAAACCTGAAACACCTGCAGTAGTAGAAACCTGAAACACCTGCAGCAGTAGAAACCTGAAACACCTGCAGTAGAAACCTGAAACATCTGCAGCAGTAGAAACCTGAAACACCTGCAGTAGTAGAAACCTGAAACACCTGCAGCAGTAGAAACCTGAAACATCTGCAGCAGTAGAAACCTGAAACATCTGCAGCAGTAGAAACCTGAAACATCTGCAGTCGTAGAAACCTGAAACATCTGCAGCAGTAGAAACCTGAAACATCTGCAGTAGAAATCTGAAACACCTGCAGCAGTAGAAACCTGAAACACCTGCAGTAGAAACCTGAAACATCTGCAGCAGTAGAAACCTGAAACACCTGCAGTAGTAGAAACCTGAAACACCTGCAGCAGTAGAAACCTGAAACATCTGCAGCAGTAGAAACCTGAAACATCTGCAGCAGTAGAAACCTGAAACATCTGCAGTCGTAGAAACCTGAAACATCTGCAGCAGTAGAAACCTGAAACATCTGCAGTAGAAACCTGAAACACCTGCAGCAGTAGAAACCTGAAACACCTGCAGTAGTAGAAACCTGAAACATCTGCAGCAGTAGAAACCTGAAACATCTGCAGTAGTAGAAACCTGAAACACCTGCAGTAGTAGAAACCTGAAACATCTGCAGTAGTAAAAACCTGAAACATCTGCAGTAGCAGAAACCTGAAACACCTGCAGCAGTAGAAACCTGAAACACCTGCAGTAGAAGAAACCTGAAACACCTGCAGTAGAAGAAACCTGAAACACCTGCAGTAGTAGAAACCTGAAACATCTGCAGTAGTAGAAACCTGAAACACCTGCAGCAGTAGAAACCTGAAACATCTGCAGCAGTAGAAACCTGAAACATCTGCAGTAGAAACCTGAAACATCTGCAGCAATAGAAACCTGAAACATCTGCAGTAGTA
This sequence comes from Oryzias javanicus, assembly GCA_003999625.1. Taxonomy (NCBI): domain Eukaryota; kingdom Metazoa; phylum Chordata; class Actinopteri; order Beloniformes; family Adrianichthyidae; genus Oryzias; species Oryzias javanicus. The sequence goes on from CM012458.1 coordinate 26,100,481, forward strand.
GAAACCTGAAACATCTGCAGTAGTAGAAACCTGAAACACCTGCAGCAGTAGAAACCTGAAACATCTGCAGCAGTAGAAACCTGAAACACCTGCAGTAGTAGAAACCTGAAACATCTGCAGTAGTAGAAACCTGAAACACCTGCAGCAGTAGAAACCTGAAACATCTGCAGTAGTAGAAACCTGAAACATCTGCAGCAGTAGAAACCTGAAACATCTGCAGTAGTAGAAACCTGAAACACCTGCAGTAGTAGAAACCTGAAACATCTGCAGTAGTAAAAACCTGAAACATCTGCAGTAGCAGAAACCTGAAACACCTGCAGCAGTAGAAACCTGAAACACCTGCAGTAGAAGAAACCTGAAACACCTGCAGTAGAAGAAACCTGAAACACCTGCAGTAGTAGAAACCTGAAACACCTGCAGTAGTAGAAACCTGAAACATCTGCAGTAGTAGAAACCTGAAACACCTGCAGTAGTAGAAACCTGAAACACCTGCAGTAGAAGAAACCTGAAACACCTGCAGTAGTAGAAACCTGAAACACCTGCAGTAGTAGAAACCTGAAACATCTGCAGTAGTAGAAACCTGAAACATCTGCAGTAGTAGAAACCTGAAACATCTGCAGTAGTAGAAACCTGAAACACCTGCAGTAGTAAAAACCTGAAACACCTGCAGTAGTAAAAACCTGAAACACCTGCAGCAGTAGAAACCTGAAACATCTGCAGTAGAAGAAACCTGAAACACCTGCAGTAGTAGAAACCTGAAACACCTGCAGCAGTAGAAACCTGAAACATCTGCAGTAGAAGAAACCTGAAACACCTGCAGTAGTAGAAACCTGAAACACCTGCAGTAGTAGAAACCTGAAACATCTGCAGTAGTAGAAACCTGAAACATCTGCAGTAGTAGAAACCTGAAACATCTGCAGTAGTAGAAACCTGAAACACCTGCAGCAGTAGAAACCTGAAACACCTGCAGTAGTAAAAACCTGAAACATCTGCAGTAGTAGAAACCTGAAACACTGGAGAGTTTGATCGAATAAGCACATCCGATGTCTGACTGTGACCAATGGGGATGTTTTCCTCAGTCTTTTTGAGGACAAGCAAAGAGTTAGACAGATCTGCCAATGATTGAAGGTTCAGCTGTTGGATCTTTACGCCTGTCAGTCAACTGATGTACCCTTGGGCAAGGCACGTCCCCTTCCCAATCTGCCGTGTGTCTCTTCTGGTGAATGGGTATGAATGTCCCGGTGATGGTCGTAGGGTTGTTCTGGCAGCCGCGCCTCTGTGGGTGTGCCCCAGGACAGCTGTGGGTACATCCGTAGCTTACCAACATTTGGTAGAAATGCAGCATGGATATTTATTGTCAGCACTTTAAGCATCTGTAAAAGGGCAGAAGAATCTGTCCTTTATTTTTATCATCAATGTGTAACAAACGTCTGCGCATTTCTGGGTTAGGGGAAGATTTTTGTTCAGGGGAACTTGGTTGTCATGGAAACTGTTTCCACAGAGCAAGGCCGTCTGTTTTACTGAGATGCTTCCATAAGTCTGACGTGACGGATGTTTCTTCAGGAAGTCAAGCTTTGTTGGTATCGTTGGACGGCCTTCCTTAAAAGAAAAAGAAACTCTGTTCTGTTCCTGCTCCACACATCCATCCCTTCTGGTAGTTCCAGCAATGTCAACTATCTAATGCTGCCACTGTTGGCATAGCAACCGCCACAGTGTCTTTCCCGTAGTCCAGACAAAGCTGTGCTGTCAGTTTGGTAGAATGCTGCTCTCTGCTGGCTTACAATGATCCATTCATCAGGAGATGTTGATATTTGTTAAATGTTTCACAGTTTGTTTTTCTACCATCTTCTGGCTAATCTTGGCCTGATTCTGTTGGATCAGGGTTTAATCCCTAGTTTGTCAGATGTTTATTGACCAAAGGAAGGTGTGTGAACTCTGAGCGGTGCCTTTGCAGGTGGTCTTGGTGCGCTGGAATGAGCCTTTCCAGAAGCTGGCCACCTGTGACATGGAAGGAGGAATATTTGTGTGGATCCAGTACGAAGGGAGATGGTCGGTGGAGCTGGTGAACGACCGAGGAGCTCAGGTAAGAGTTTGTCTGTCTCCAAAACCAACGAAGGCTTTAGCTCTGTGTTCAGCAGAGGAAATGATCAATCTCCAGCTTCCTTATTTTGAAGGCACTTGGGTTGTTTTCCTCTCAGGACTGTTCCTGTTGGACTGTCATTGAGTGTAAGCCTCAGTGCAGTTACAAACACAGCTCACGTGAGGGCGCTACTGCTTGAATAAGATGAAGTTCCACTCCTGTTACGCCGTAGTCAAAACGAGTACTTCTACCTTCTCATGACCTCAGACTTACCCTGAGAGACATTTGAGAACTTTTTGTTTTTGCAGTTTTTCCCTGTTTTCTTACGTGGTTCAGGTGATCTTTGAGGATGACCACAGTCAGTCAGATGTTACGTTAGAATCTTCTCCATCCAGGTGAGCGACTTCACCTGGTCTCATGATGGTACTCAGGCCCTCATTGCGTACAGAGATGGCTTCGTGTTAGTGGGCTCGGTGAGCGGACAGAGGCACTGGTCCTCTGAGATCAACTTGGAGAGTCAGATCACCTGTGGCATCTGGACTCCTGACGACCAGCAGGTGATGCTCCTTCCCAAACTGCTTCTGAAAATAATTGGTGTCCAGGATAGTCTGCATTGTCCTTGTCTGTGCTGTACTGTACCCAGGTGTTGTTCGGGACTGCGGACGGTCAGGTGATTGTGATGGACTGTCATGGACGAATGCTGGCGCATGTTCTACTGCACGAGTCGGATGGGATTGTGAGCATGTCGTGGAACTGTCCGGACTTCCTGTTGGAGGACAGCACAGAGAGCGACACGGATACTGAAGACAACGTTCTCCCTCAAGGTAGCGTCCTCTGCTCTCCACAGACCATCATGACTCAAACATCCTGAAACTTTCCTCCTCTTCAAGTGCGCAGGGTCAAGCCGTTGTTGACCGTCACCTTCCTGTCAGGAGAAATAAGTTTGATGAACAACTACGACGACTTGTCTCCCGTGATAATTCGGTCTGGACTCAAAGGTTGGACTCAGAGAAACCTGTGAATGATTCAGCATGTGAGCAGATGAGGTTGGAGCCCGTCCTGTTTCCATGTGATAGATGTGGAGGCGCAGTGGTGCTCGCAGGGAGACCTCCTGGCGGTGGCCGGCATGGAGAGACACAGACTGCCGTCTGACTCTGGCTGTGCTTCCATCATGAGGAACGCGCTCGTGAAGTTCTACAATGTCCAAGGAGAACACATCTACACTTTGGAAACACCTGCACAGGTGAGTCTTTTCAGGGAGAATTGAATGAATGAATTGAACTTTAGTAATAACACATGGTTAAATTCACTGTGGTGGGCAGCAGCCGCTGGACGGCGCTTCATCGCCCAGAAAAAGACACATGAGGGTTCAGGGAAGATGTAAAAATCAAGTATCTTCAGCCCGTGTCGCAGTGTGGCGGCATGAGTTAAAGTACAAGCAAAAATACATCAACATTGAAGCACATTGATTTCATGAGACAAAAAGGTCCACAAACTGACTCCCTCACGTCCAGCCTGGTGGCAGCCATGCGCAGTCGCACAGCGCTCTGAGGCAGTCGAGGGGGGCCTGAAAGAAAGAGTCACCAAGGCGTTGAATTCGTGGTGAAGGTCGTAGGCAGGGGAGGAATGCAGGTTACCATGACAACGGGCTCAGTTTATCACACCTTCAGCGGATTGTTTTGGTACAGTGGGGGGTTTCCTGATTAGAGATGTTGTTTACTCGCAGACAGACAGCTTCTGTCTGCTGAAGTCCAGGTGCTGCGTTATGGCGGAGAAATTCACAGATGTGGTCAATTTTCTTGAATCCCTCCAAGTCGAGCCGACACTCGCTCCATGATGGTTTCCAGCTTTCCCAGGGAGACTTCGATGCGATACACGCGGGCAGACAGAGCATCGATCTTGGCCTCCAGTCCATTCAATCTATCAGTCAGAGTCTGTACGTCTCTCTGCATCCCAGCGCAAAGCACTCTCAGTCCGCCTTTCTCTGAGAGCCACTTCGCCACGTTCCAGTACATCCAGGTTCCGCCAGTTCCAATCAGCAGAAATCCGGAGACCAGTAATCCAATGATGTAAACATCTTCAACATCTTCCAGAGAGAGTTGCAACAGGCAGAAAATCCTCCATTTGCCCCAAGGATCATTCACATATCCAGCCGCAGACAGGTGGGCAGGTGGGAGAAAGTTTGGTCAATCACATTTGCAGCCCAGCAGATCACACCCCTGCAGGCGTGGGTGTGTGTGTGTGTGTGTATGTGTGTTTACAGACACAATGAAGGAGAATGTCATTGATGAATTCCTCATTAAAACGAGGATCCAGACATCTGCAGGAGTTCTGTTCCTCGCAGAGATTTCTTTAAGAGGCCCCGCCCTCCTCTACTCGTTACCTAGATTATTGGTACTCAGCTAACATTTCATTTTGGAACCCACAAGGTTAACCTTCGGGCTGAAATGGTGGGTTTGGGTTTGCCTACATTGGGTTAGGAGGGGATTCAGTGCAGATGAACAGTTTCTGGTAAAAATCTGCAGATCCCTAGACAACCTCCCTGAGAAGCACGGTGGTGGAAACATCATGGTTTGGGGCTGTAATTCTGCAAAGGAACGACTGATCCGTATGGAAAGAACACTGATGATGAAACTTGGCTGGATCTTCCAGCAGGACAACAACCTCAGACACATCGCCATGGAAACCAAACAGTGGCCATTTAAAAAGCATTTCATGGTTCTGGGAAGTTTTGTCCAGAATCTGGACCTCAGTGGGGATGAACTGAAGCCCTCATGAAACGTTTGATTCTGTCTGTGATGACAAAAGCTTCATAAGGATTAAGATGATCACCAGCTATTGACTGAATACTTTAGTTCACCATCATTTCCAAAGAATTCTTCATAAATCAATTGTTCTGTTTCCTTGTTTCTGTTTCATAGTTGAAGGCTTTCAATGATGAACATCACAGACCAAACTCAGCAGCTTGACCTGAACAATCAGTAACTGAATACTTTTTTATTTCACTGTATTTATATAATGTATCCAACTACAGTTTATTACTTGGTGCTTTTTGAAGATCTGTTGCATTAGAATTGCCTTCAGTCAAACCAAACTGAGCTTCATCCCCGTCTCTGTGAAGTCCCACAGAGGCCGATCCAGGTCTCCTTTAAGTTTCTGGGTTCAGGACCAAATCCAGTCTGAGGTCCGGAAGGACCACATGAAGTGGTTTCAGATCATTATTCTGTTTCTTCTTGGTGTCCCTCACCGATAAGCCTTCAGTTATCATCCTCTTCTGTCTTTCAGAGGCCCATCACCACCATCTGCTGGGGCCACCGAGACTCTCGCCTCTTCCTGGCTTGTGGATCGGCACTCTATGTGGTCCGCGTGGAGCACAGGGTGGCCAGTCTTCAGCTCCTGTGCCAGCAGGGCATCGCCAGCGCCCTGCGGGAGGAGAAGGACGTGGGGAAGCTGAACATGCCCTCGCTGCTGTGCTCCTACGTCACCACGGCTTTCATCCCCACCATTAAGGTAAGCAGATCCTGCCCGGAGCTAACCCAAACTCCAACCTCTGGCTGAATATTACCCCACCTGTCCTCAGCCTCCCATCCCTGACCCCAACAACATCCGGGACTTTGTCAGCTACCCCACGGCTGGAAACGAGCGTCTGCACTGCACCATGAAGCGAGCCGAGGACAGCCCTGAGGCGGGCGGTCCCTGCTACACACTGTACCTGGAGTATTTAGGAGGACTAGTGCCCATTCTTAAAGGGCGGCGCATCAGTAAACTCCGGCCCGAGTTCGTCATTATGGATCCAAAAACAGATAGCAAAGCAGGTGAGTCCATGTGACTTCCAACAATCAGGTATTCTTCTGTGTTCCAAGACACAAAAAAGCTCCCCATGACTGGAACAACCTTCCCCTTGACATCTCTGTCTTCGTTCAAGAAAGGTCTGTCAAGCCATCTCAAACATACTTGTGTTTGCTTTTAGATTCAGAATGTTTTGTACATTGCTTTTTCTTTATCTGCCCATGACTTACTTTTCTTATATCAGTTTATTTTTCATTTTTTATTTATGTTTTCTGAACTTTGCAAATGTGTTTATTTTTACTTTCTGAAATGTTATGTTGGGTAGGGGTCCTGGTATGTGTGGGTGTGTGTGTTTATTATTTGTTTCTATTATCTTGTTTGTCTTCTACTCAGTCATTTGTTGTTATTTCTTGAAATGGAGGACCCCCTTGAAAACGAGATGTTCCCTCTCTCTGGGTTTTTATCCTCCTATCTCAGTTTAAATGTGTAAATAAAAAAAAAAAAAATGTGGAACCGGCCCCATTCTGTTGTAGTCCCACTGTGGTGTGGTTTGGAGCTTCTGAATGATCCCAAAACCTGCCCCGCCTTTGGCTCAGGGACTGCAGTCTGGCGGTCTGGAGCTTCTGCTCACTGCCATGCTTCCTGTTTTCCAGAAGAGGTGTGTGTGAACCCCATGATCTCCTACGCCGACAGCTGCAACTGCTCCGACTCCAGCGACATCGACCTGAGCGATGAGTGGGTCGGAAAGAAGTCGCCAAAGTTATCCCGAGGAAACAGGTGATCCGAGCAGAAAAACCCTTAGTTCTCCACTGTCCTGCCTCTGGAGGGAGGGAAGATCCTGGACGTCAGTGTCCTTCTCCAACAGCCAACCGTGAAAACAACTCCTGGTTGACGATTGCACTTTACGCTCCTGTTACCCTGACAACTGCAAAACCATTGGGGGGGAATCAAACAAATAGCTGAACTCTCAAATGGTCATTTGTGAAACCACTGTCGCTGCAGATGTCCTTTTGGAGAGTCGTGACGGAGAATCAGACCTCCATTTGACTCCCTGAGACGAAGGTGGAGGTACTGAGACTGCACAAGCTGTGACGAGACTCATCTGGTGGGATCGTGGTGTGGGCGGGGCAAACATTACCATTGATTGCAAATTATTCTGCGTATGAAACTGAAGGGTTCGGTGAAACTATTTTACTTAATAAAAAACAGACCAAGCAAAGGTCAGAGTGGGTTCATCACCCAGATCATCAAAGGGTCCATCAGCTCCTGAGCAGAACCCGGAGAACCACTAAACTCTTCCAAAAGCTTCTCGGTTTCCCCTGGAACCAAATCTTCAAAAGTTCTGGACTAAGAAATGTTTCCAGAATCAAAACAGAGCTTTGGAAGTCCAGGAGGGAAAGCCAGAAACTTGTATTTTTTTGTAGCAGAACCAGATAAAACGTTCATCACAACTTTCAAATCTTAATGATGGAGACACTTTAAACATGCTTTTATGCATTCGTGCAGGTGTTTCTAGTTGTTAATTCATTATTATTTCAATATTGATGTTACGTCCCCTATGGGTAGACCTGGCTCGGGTCTCGGGGGGAAAAAGGAGACAATGACAAAAACCATTGAATCTAAAAAGGAACACAGGTAATTAAATGAACAATAGCCTGTGTCCTGCAAAGAAACGGTTCAGACAGAAAGACAATCCAAAGAACCTCGAGACTGTTGAGCAACACCAGCAATTCTCTGCTGATGGCTGCCTAACCAACTACCTAAAGAAAACCAAGACTACCAAGGTCCAACCCCAAACTAAAATAACAAAACCCAGCAGTGGAAGACTGCTGAGGACAAAAGGGTAAAAGAGAAGGAAACAAACCAGCACCTAAAACCCAACCAGCTCTTCCCCCCGCTGCTCTGCCCCGCCTGCCTCGGTGAGGCCTCGTCTGCCTCAAGTACTGTGCCAATGACGATCATTTGCCCCACCTGCCAGGTGGGCAGAAAGACAGGGCATGTTGAAAAGGTGCAGCACAGCAGGACATAACAATCTGAACATGCCCTCCCTGCATGGTCAGGACGTGTGAATGTGTATGAATGTCCCGGTGATGGTCAGAGGGGCAAACTGGCAGCCCCGCCCCTGTCAGCCTGTCCCAGGACAGCTGTGGCTGCAGGATTAGCTTACCATCACCAAGTATGAATGAATACCGGATCTTCATTGTAAGTGTTTTGAGCATCTGGAAAAGCGCAGATAAATCTAATCCATTATTATTGTAATTATTTTTATGTGTTTGTGTGATGTACTTCGTTAGTCACAGTCTTTTCCTCTGTTGTGAATCTGTGACCATCGAGGCTCGAGTACAAATTAACTTGTCATTCTACTGTCGTTTACAAAAATATTTTGAAGATTGAACATGGAATCCAGGAAATCCCCCAAACTTTCACGGGCCAATCACGAGGGCCAGCGGTCGCCACGGCTACCAACCCGGAAGCCTCCGGTCCGATCGCCCAGTCTCACACCAAGAGAGTTTGGGATGGACGGGATGACAGAGGTAAGGGTTCTGACTGATCCGTTTCACACAGCAGCCGTGCCAGCAGGAGAACCAAATGATAGAAGCAGAACGTGATGATGAAGTGACAGGAGCTCCGGAAAGAACCAGAACCACAGACAGGACCTAGAAGGCCTCTGCTGCAGGGGGAGGTCACCTCCTCCTGCCTCTGATCTTCTTCTCTGCTTTCCAGCACAACTATCTTGCTCAAGTCACATCCAACATTTGGGGAACCAAGTTCAAAATTGTTGGGCTGGCCTCTTTCCTCCCGACCAACCTGGGTGCAGGTAAGTGTCTCACAGTCCTTAGGAACTCTTCAGTCTTCTCAGGAAATGTCTTCATTCACTCGGTTCCTCTGTCTCAGTCATCTACAAGACCAGCTTGCTTCATCTGCAACCACGACAAATGACCATCTACCTGCCAGAGGTCCGGAAGATCTCTCATGACTTCATGAGCCTGCCCGTGTTCAACCCCAGCGTCTTCAGCGAGGATGAGGATGATCTTCCAGGTATGAAGGGAAGAGCGGAAGAAGACAGAGGTTTTCATTGTCTTTCAGCAAACGCCAGCGCAGCAGGCTGAACTGGATCATGAAGAAGATAGAGACGTGTGTCCTGTTGTCCAAGGGTTTGATGGGATTCTTGTGCAAAGCTCTCAGAGTCTCAGTTTAGACGAAGGAAATCTCTGTTCAAGTTTACGCTACAGGAGATGATGCATCTTTGCTGTGAGGTCACATTTAGACTGTTCTGGCTCTGGGTCGGCACTCTCCTGGGTTAATTGGGTCCTCATGGAACCTGCTCCTCCACAGATGGACTTCACGTTTGTCCATCTAAGGCAGTGTTCCTCATTCCAGGTCCTCGAGAGCCGCCATCCTGCCTGTTTTCCAGATCTCCAAGCCCTGCTTACCTGCTGATTAGTTCAGTCAGATGCCTCCACACACTGATTGAATGAACACACCTGGTCCAGGTAATCAGCAGCAAGTAGTACATGGAGAGCTGGAAAAAAGGCAGGATGGCGGCTCTCGAGGACCTGGAATGAGGAACACTGATCTAAGGGTTCTGATTGGTACAGAACATCTTAAGGAGAACAGTAATGAGTCTTTGATCTTTGCACCAATAGTTGGTTCACAAACAGGATGGCAAGGCCTGGATCTCTGCGGCGGGTCCTGGGTGGTGCCAGAGGCCTTTTAATGTGGTTCTCGTTGAACGTCAGGTTAAGCCTCCTTTCCACTGAGCGGTTCGGTCCGATAAGGCGAAGTACAGAACGGTCCAGTTAACTCTGACGAGTGTCTCCGTTCAGGTATTCTATTCGTGGGCGGCCGTGGTGCAGTGGTAGGGCAGTCGTCTCATGATCGGAAGATGGTGGGTTCGATTCCCTGCCCACCCATGTGTCGAAGTGTCCTTGGGCAAGACACTGAACCCTAATGTGCCTCTGGTGGGAGGTTGGCGCCAGCGTTCGGCAGCGGAGCCACCACCAGTGTGTGAATGGGTGAATGGGTCTGTGACTGTGCAGCGCTTTGGGCCCTCGAAGGAGGGTAGAAAGCGCTATACAAGTATACGCCATTTACCATTTCTAGAATACCAGCAACAATGGAGGTCGTCCAGGAGCTCGTCTTTGCTGTTTGTACATCGTGTGGAACAGGAATTTCATGTTGTATAGAGAAGAATAACGCTGTAAAGAGGAAAACGGAATCGCTAGCTTAGCGCTACACTGGCGCTCTCGAAGCGGTAAGAGTTGAAACGGTTTAATGGGTCCTTTCAACAATGGAAACATTCAAAATACAGGAGCAAACCACACAGTACCGAACCGTACCAGACTGCTCAGTGGAAACGAATCTTTAGTACCCTCTCAAGATGTCCAGAGGACCACGGCCAGAACAGGAGCCCACAGTTCCTCCGATTCAGAGGGGTTTATGTTTGGGGGGTTATTTTGCAACAACCACCAAACGTTAACGTAATGCTGGTGTGACAGACTCTCTGAAAGTCTCCCTGTGTGTTTCTCTGAAGTGATGGGGCCCTCCGGGGTGTCGGCGGACAACCCCCCCTGCACGGCCAACATCCCCATCGCCCCCATCCACAGCCCGGCGCAGGCCATGTCTCCAACTCAGAGTATCGGCCTGGTGCAGTCTCTTCTGGCCAATCAGAACATTCAGCTTGACGTTCTGACCAATCCAACAGCCACTGCCGCCGCCGCCGCCGCCTCCAATCCGGTGCCGGATCACAGCCGGGATTCAGGCGCATCCCCGTATCCGGTACCCAGCAGATACTCAGCTCCCAGTCAGGTGACTTTTAACGGGCTGGAGGTAAGCCCTCTGCTCCCTGGGACGTTACCTCCCCCACCACCGCCCCACCACCCTCCCCCAAAACCTCACCTGCAGATGCCTCATGCGCAGCCGCTTTGCCAGCAGACGGCCAAACCGTCGCAGCAAATGCAGACGCACCCGCAGAAGCTGCTCCATCACCTGCATCCGTCCCATCAGCTGCAGCAGCAGCCGCAGCAGCAGGACCCGCCTCAGCAACAGGTGACCAGCCAGCAGCTGCAGCAGCAGCAGCAGCAGATGCAACTGCAGCACGAGCAGATGCAGCAGCAGCAGCAGCAGATGCAGCAGCAGCAGCAGCAGATCCGGCAGCAGATTCAGGAGATGAGGCAGCAGCAGCAGCAGCTCCAACAGCAGCATCAGCAGATCCAGCAGCAGCACCAGCAGATGCAGAGGCAGCACCAGCAGATGCAGCAGCAGCTGAAGCTGCAGATGGCGCTGCCTCCCGCTCCTTCCGGATACCCCACCATCTCCCTGCAGCAGCTGCATCTGCTGCCTCAGCTTCCTCCGCCGCCGTCCGAGCCCCGGCTCAGCCACACGCTGAAGCCCGGCCTGCCGCGGACGCTGCCCCCCTCCTTCGCTGACCCGGACGGGTCTGTGGAGACCCAGCTGAGGAAGGCAAACCCCCCCCCTCCGTACCCGGGGACGGTGGTCTCTGCCGCAGCGGCAGCGGTCCCTTCACCGCCACAAACGCTGGTCACAAACTGCGACAGCCCCAGCGTTCTGGCTGCAGAGCCCTGCCTGAAGAAAGACGACTTTCTGCTGCATCCGGTCACTCTGCAGTATCCCACGCCTCTCGGGTACGAGAGGATCACGACCTTTGACAGCAGCGGTAACGTGGAGGAGGTCTGTCGGCCGCGGCGCCGCCTCCTGCGCAACCAGAACGCATACGCCGTCCACGGCATAGGGGGCTCGGCCACGCTCAAGGTCACGTCCTCCGACAGCAAAAAGGTCCAGCTGCCCTACAGCTCAGCAACACTCAGTCGATTGTCCGTCCCTCGCTATTCCATACCGAGTGGAGACCCCCCCCCCGTACCCGGAGCCGCCAGCCCAGGTGACGGCCACTCTTCCCCCTCCCCAGAGAATGGACGGCGGTCTCATTCATGCCACTCTGTGTCGAGAGCGCAGAGACATGGGTCTCAAAGTTCCCCCGACGACGGAAAGCTCCAGAACTCTTCCGACAAAGGCCAAAATGAACAGCGCGATGTCCCTGTCCTACCAGCAGAGGGCGCCCCCGACCCTGTACACATGCACCCAGTGCAGCAGCAACAGCAGCAGCACCAGCGTCAGCGTCAGCGGGGGAGGCCCGACCAGCAGCGGCATCGCTGGAGGCACGGTGGTGAGGCAGGATTTCCCCCCCGGGAAAGGCGCCCATCACAGCACCATCATAGTTCACTCCAAGAGCTCCTCCCCCTTGGCGTCCCAGTCGTCCTACAGCCTTCTGGGAGGCGTGGACAACGCCCAGGACAGAACGGTTTACATTAACTCCGCCTTCACCGAAGACGAGACCCTGAACCCCCAGTGTCACCTGGATAAGTCCGTGCGCCAGCTGACTCTGGGCGACGTCAACCTGACGGCCAAACGCCCCCCGCCCTATCAGTGGGACTCCTCCACCACGGAAGACTTGTGGCTTCCTCCGGAGAAGGTGATGCTGGCTCCGCCCCCAGGTTCTCACAAAGCGCCCCAGCTGCTCATCGGCCAGGCTCAGCACCTGGACGTGGCCCGCCTCCCCTTTCTGCTCGCCACCAAACCCCCCAGCAGCCTGAGCGCCAGCACGCTCACCTTCCCATCAGGGTACCAGATCGCTCTCTCGCCCTTCCCCCAGAGCGGAGCTCTTCAGCCCCCCCAGTGCTCCCCAAACGAGGTGGTCTCGTTTGCTCAGCAGGACCCCGCTCTGCTCCTCCCCCCCGGATACCCCCCAAACCTGTCCGGCTTGGCGTGCTGCCCCCTCCCCCCTGTATCCAGGAGCGAGCTCGTGTGCTAGCATTCAGCTGCACCCGGTCAGTCTGCACCCCTGGAACCCCTACCCCTGCCCGCCCCCCATCCAAGACCCTCCCGCGCCGCCCCTACCGACCAAAGCTCACCAAGTGTCTGAGAAGGCCGTCCTGTCTCCTCCTCCCCCCACCGCTCTTCCTCCGCCTCCTCCTCTGCCCCCCCCTCCGCCACCCACAGATCTGCCGTCCTCCAAAAGTGCCGCCGAAGATCTGGCCGAGTCCTCCAACAGCTTCCCGTCGTCCCTGAACGACAGTCCGGTGCAGCAGGAGGCGGAGCGTTTCAGCAAGAAGAGCCGGCGGAGGCTGGACAGCCGGGTGGAGGAGGCCAACATGTCCGACGGCAGATCCCGCAAGGAGGGGCGGGGCCTCTCCGACTTCAACACGCTCATTTCCAGCCCCAGACTGGGCAGCAGGGAGAAGAAGAAGCCCAAAGGGCAGCGCGAGCCGCCCAGCAAGGCCAAGAAGGTGAGCAGAACCGCCACCGAGTTCCAGGACAGCTCAGAGAGCGAGCCCGAGCTGTTCATCAGCGGAGACGAGCTGATGAACCAGAACCAGAGCAGCAAGAAGAGCTGGAAGAACAAGCGGAGCCAGCGCATGGCCAGCGAGCTGGAGGAGATCAAGAGTCGCAAGGCCAACGAGCGCGAGGACCGCAGTCTGGGCAGCCAGGGCTTTCTGTACGTGATGGCCAACAAGCAGCCTCTGTGGAACGAGGCCACGCAGGTGTACCAGCTGGACTTTGGGGGCCGGGTCACCCAGGAGTCAGCCAAGAACTTCCAGATAGAGCTGGACGGCAGACAGGTAAGGGAACCTTTGAGGTCCAACTGAACCAGAGCGCCGTGACTCCTCCCACCCTCCTGTCCCCTCAGGTGATGCAGTTCGGGCGGATAGACGGGAACGCGTACATCCTGGACTTCCAGTACCCCTTCTCGGCGGTGCAGGCGTTCGCCGTGGCCCTGGCTAACGTGACGCAGAGGCTAAAATGACGGCGCTCGCCGCGGTCCCGGACAGGACTGTGTTAATAAAGAGAGTTTCTGTCAGAGGGTCGACGAGGTCACCGTCGGCCTGCTTATTTCCTTTTCAGTTCCTCATTCTCTCTTCACGTCTTTCATTTTCGTATATTTATCAAACACTTTGTGTTTCAGGCATTCTTTAATCATATTTCACAAATTTCTCTGCTTGTTAAACATCTTCTTTCCTTCGATCCTCTCCTTCTGTTTCAGAGTTCATCTTTCTGATCAACTTCTTTTCCTTTTTCATCTTTTGGGTTCATTTTTCCACATTTTCTTGCCGATTGACTTTGAACAGACATCTTCCAGTAATGGACAGAAGCATCCATGTGATGTCTGTGAGAACACAGCTGCTGTTTCATAGTGAATGGTTTGTACTTCTGTCTGTGGTATAGAGTCGTGCTTGGAAATGCTGCGTAATGCAAGGCGGAGTTTCCTCCTGAAGGTGAAGAGCTGCTTCTGCCATCGCCGGGGTTCCTGGAACCTTCTTCAGATCCGCTTCGTGTCCTCATGTCAGGGCTTTGTACATCTGCTCGGTGATGTTCTTCCTGCACATCCATCTGCAGCCGACTGCAGCGTCTGCAGAGACGTCTGCAGAGACTGCAGCGTCTGCAGAGACTGCAGCGTCTGCAGTGACGTCTGCAGAGACGTCTGCAGTGACGTCTGCAGCGACTGCAGTCTCTGCAGACGCTGCAGTCACTGCAGACGTCGTCTGCAGAGACTGCAGCGTGATCACAATGTAATAAAATCTGTGGATCTGCTGCTTCTGGTTTGTGCTTTATTGTTTGCTCTGCAGAAACATACACTGTGAAATATACATGGAACAAGGAATCAACCAGAAGCTGTGACTCCCATAACAGGTGATGCCGTCCTCCATCATTTGAAGGAGGACCAAACCCTGAACCAGCTCTTACCGTCTGTTGACACGTTTTCCACTAGATAAAATAAATGTGTTTCATTCCAGAAACTATGGTCTACAACCGTCAGTGTGCTGCCCCCTACAGGTTGAAACGAGGTATAACAGTTGAATTTTGTGATTGGTCATCTGGTGAAAGTCCCAGAAGTTTGACATCATCATAAAAGCCCCGCCCATCTTTGATTCTGTTAGCTGTCCGTGCTAGCTTTAGCTTGGCTGGAGGTGTGGCTTCATTGTCGTAAATCTACTGGCTTACTCAACCTTCTAGTGCACAGCAGTGATTTACTCCTGAGAACTCTGTCCTCCATGGATTAGCATAGATTGTTAGCTTAATATTTTAGCCTTTAGCTTTGTCAAAACAATTTATAAAGATACAAATAGTGTGGTCACTTCACCAAAAGGAACATCTCCTAGACGAGGATGTCCAATCTCACCATTACTTTTCATAACAGCTGCTGAAATGTTGTCAATACTTATAAAAATTCCACATTTTCCAAACTTAATGTTTTAGGTGAACAGTCAGCAATCACACAGTTGGCAGATGATACAACCATATTCATGAAGGTCAGCACTCAAATACCCCAGAGCCTTAATACTGTAGATTTTTTCTCCAAAGCTTTAACATTAAATCTTAGTAAGTGTGAATTGTTACCTATACACAGTTCTGTTCAATCTGCTGTTCATGGTATTCCAGTTAAAACGGTTGATAAATATCCTGGTATCAATATTTCTAAAGATGTTACAGTATTAGAGGTGACAAACTCCTGGAACACTTTAGAGAAATGGAAGGTCAATTTGAATTTATGGTTGAGACATCTCTATTTTTGGAAGAGTTTATTTAACAAAAATGGAATGTCTCTCAAGATTTATTAATCCTGCATATTCTTTGTCTGTACCTAAACAAGCAAGAAAAGCAATAAATCAGGTCAATTTGAATTTTATTTGGAGAAATAAGACTCACTACATGAAGAAGGAGGCAATAATCCAAGATCACGATGATGGAGGGCTGAAGGCAAGAGATTTTGAAAGTTTAGATGATAAAAATAAACTGGATTAGATCTTTTTTGAAGAATGAAAAAAGTTTGTGGTTCCATTTACCATCCAAGATCTTTTCTGACCTCAGAGGGGTCAATTTACTATTAAAATGTGATTCTGATTGTAAAAAACTGCCTGTCAAATGTTCCAGTTTTCATCAGCAAGTTCTGTTGTACTGGAAGCTAATATTTAAAGACCATTTTAGTCCTCATCAAACTCTGTTGTGGAATGTTTTGTACAGAAACAAATCCTTGTTCTTAAAGAACTGGTTAGATAAAGAGATATGGTCATTTGATGGACAACAGTGGAAAGATTTCACCTTTTGAATCTTTTTGTAGTAAATTTAATTTAAATGACAGGAAAGAATACAATAAAATAATGAAAGCAATTCCTCCGTCTTTAATTCAGTCATCGTCCCCTCTGGTTCATCGAGTGTCGGTCCAGTTCTCCTCTCTACTGAAGAACGGTCAATCCATCAATCCTCATGTTCCACATTCACTTCTGAGAGCTTCCAGAGTAATAGAGATGTTTTAGAACAAATAGTTAAATTAAGATCAAATTTAATCAAACTCCCAACTGCTCCAAAATTAAAAGAGATTCATTCTAAAATTCTGAATTAAAGAGTTGTTGAGGTCACGGTTTGGGTTTTTTGTGAGGAGGAAATTGAAACTCTTGATCGTTTGTTTTTTGAGTCCAAATATGTTGGATGTTTTTGGGGAGAATTTTATTTTTGGTGCTTATCTAAGTTTGAAGTTTTAGTTCATTTACAAAAGCATGTCATACTTTTTGGAGTAGTCTCTAATGATAGACAGTTTGATTTAGTATTCAATGTTTTGTTAATTTATGGGAAGTTTTATGTTCTTAAAAGCAAGTATTTTAAGACCAAGCCACTATTCAATGTATTCCATAAAGAACTTTCTTTATATTTCAAATCTTTGAAGTACATGAAAAGTAAAAATGCAAGGACGCTTTACACTTTCATTGAAAACAATAATCTGAATGTAAACCCCTAGTGTTATTTCATTTGATTACGACTCTGTATATCTGTGTTATTTTGTTTTTTATTTTTTTGTCTGTTTTTTTGTTTGTCCCCCCCCCCCCCCCCCCCCCCCCCCCATTGTTCAAAATGTTGTAAAATGTTTTTTTTTTTTTTGAAATGCCAATGGAAAAAAAAATATATTTTAGCCTTTATTAGCTATGATGCTAGCATCATTTGACCCCAGGAAGTGGACCGGAAGTGTCTGGAGAAAAGTCCTCAACCTTCAGGCTGAACTCAAAGCGGCCAATCACATGCGTGTACATGGGGTTCGTGTACGCGCATGCATGCGGTGTGCATGTACGCGCATGGGGTTCGTGCACGTGCGCGCATGCATCAGGTATAAATAACGTATCCTGTAATAGTCTCCTAGTTTATCAACGTTTCTAAAATCTAATCTGAGATCAGACTTCTAGATCAAAATATTGATAAAGTGAGACCGGAAACAGATTTATTAACTAAAGAGTTTTGATTGGACTTCAGATCTCTGATGTTCTTCTGTCACGTTTGTTTTTATAAACAGTAAAACTCTTAATGTTTACAGAAAAAGACTTTTCAGTTTCTTACTTTAATTTTTCTGGAAAAGGGGGCGGGTCCACAGGAAATGACGCGTCCGTGCTTTTATTTTGAAGCCCGAGCTCCCGTGCGGCTCGTTTCTCGTCAGAACCCGGCAGATCCGCATCGCGGAGCGCCTGGACCCGGCTCGCGGGTGTCGGTTTCCCTCCGCCGGACCGGCCATGGATCCGCTCGGTGACGTCCGAACCGCAGGTTCGTTCCGCACTCGGAGGTTTTCGGGGTTCGTGGAGAGACCTGACGGTTGCTCTGTCCAGAACCCGCGGCCGAACCCGCCCGGATGAGCCGCAGACAGACCCTGACCCTGATCTCCATGGCCTCCGTCAACTTCAGCTCCATGCTCTGCTACTTCTCCATTCTGATGGGAACCCAGATTTCTTTCAGAACTTCAGGATCACAGAGGATCAGATCAGCCAGAACAGAAGACCTCAGGGATCAGAGATTGAAACTTCAGGATCAGATCAGAACTCAAAGATCAGATCAGAACTTCAGGATCAGATCAGAACTTCAGGATCATATCAGAACTTCAGGATCAGATCAGAACTCAAGGATCAGATCAGAACTTCAGGATCAGATACAGATCAGAACTCAAGGATCAGATCAGAACTTCAAGATCAGATCAGAACTTCAGGATCAGATCATCAGAACTTCAGGATCAGATCAGAACTCAAGGGATCAGATCAGAACTCAAGAACTCAAGGATCATATCAGAACTCAAGGATCATATCAGAACTTCAGGATCATATCAGAACTTCAGGATCAGATCAGAACTTCAGGATCAGATCAGAACTTCAGGATCATATCAGAACTTCAGGATCAGATCAGAACTCAAGGATCAGATCAGAACCTCGGGATGAGATTAAAACTTCAGGATCAGATCAGAACTTCAGGATCAGATCAGAACTCAAGGATCATATCAGAACTTCAGGATCAGATCAGAACTCAAGGATCAGATCAGAACTTCAGGATCAGATCAGAACTTCAGGATCAGATCAGAACTATCCAGCCTGTGAGGGTGGGGTTCACCTGGAGAAGACCTGGAGGCGGGACTTTCATCGTCCAAAGACTCAAAGATGGAAATTCCCGTTTTGCGGTTAAATTAGAATTTGTTCTGATCCGGTTCTTTTCTCTCTGTTTGATCAGTAAACCACACCCCACCCCCTTTCAGTGTATGACTCCATCATGCGCTCCTCAACCCCCCACAGACCGGTACCATCCAGTCCAGTTAGACAGGGTTCAGGGAGGGGAGGGGAGGGGGGAGGGTTACTGTGGAAACGATGCTGAGTGTTTGATCCCACAGGCTGTGAAGAAAGGAGCCAGCCAGACGGTGGTGGGACTCATATTTGGCTGCTACGCCATCTGCAACCTGATTGGCTCTTTGGTGCTGGGGAGATACGTGAGTACGGCCGGCGCCGTCCCCGTCGGACGAGCCGGACCCTAACCGCCCGTCTCCTCCCCAGATCGTCCAGATCGGGACCAAGTTCATGCTGGTGGCCGGACTCTTCGTGTCTTCGGGATGCACCATCATGTTTGGGTGAGTCTGCCGACAGCCGGGTCGGGACCGCTGCGGGTCGGCCCCGCCCACCTGCAGCCATTGACGAAGCCTCCGTGTCTGCATCGTCTGCATGGTTTCAACCCGCGGCGCCCCCCGCAGCCTCGCCGACGTTCGTCCGGGTCGGGACCGCTGCAGGTCGATCGTCTGCATGGTTTCGACCCGCGGCGCCCCCCGCAGCCTCGCCGACGTTCGTCCGGGTCGGGATCGAACCGGTTTGGATTGTCATTGCAGGTTGCTGGACCGCGCCCCCGCAGGGCCCACCTTCATCGCACTGTGCTTCATCGTGAGGTCGGTGGACGCCGTGGGCTTCGCCGCCGCCATGACCTCCACGTTCGCCATGACAGCGAAGATCTTCCCCAACAATGTGGCGACTGTCCTGGTGAGCCAGGCGGCCTTTGTCCTGCTGGCACGCCGCTCTGGCTGGTCACGAGGACACAGGAATGTGTGTCTGTGCAGGGCAGTCTGGAGATCTTCACAGGACTGGGGCTCATCCTGGGCCCCCCCGTGGGGGGCTGGTTCTACCACTCCTTCGGATACGAGGTTCCCTTCTTGCTCCTGGGCTGCCTGCTGCTGGTCATGGTTCCGTTCAACATCTACGTCCTGCCGTCCATCGGTAGGAGCCCCCCCCCCCGGTGGCGTTTTGCTCTCTTTCCTCAGACTGTGACGGCTGTGCCCCCCCACCCCCCCACCCCAGAGGCTGACCCCTCCAAGGACTCGTTCCTGCGGCTCCTCAGCCACGTCAAAGTCCTGCTGATCTGCTTCGTCATCTTCACGCTGAGCTCGGGTCTGGGCTTCTTCGACGCCACGCTGTCGCTGTTCGCCATGAAAACGGTGGGTGAGGCCGCCGCGCCGCCGCCGCCGCGCCGCCGCCGCCCAGACGCTCACTCGGTGTTTGTGCCACAGTTCAACCTGTCCCCGGGCTACGTGGGGCTCATCATGCTGGGCCTGTCCTTGCCGTACTGCCTGGCCTCTCCTCTGATTGGCTACTTCACAGACAAATACCCCGTGAGTACTGAAGACACAAACCCGTCCAGAAACATTCTTCTTCTCAACTCTGGACTCTCAGAACTCCAGAATCGGACTCACGGTGACTGGGGGCGTCCTCACAGCACTGGGGTTCTGTCTGCTCGGTCCGGCGCCGTTCCTACACATTCCCAGGTGAGAAAGCAGATGCTGAGAAATCAAACACACCTGTCTGCTGCTAAGTTAGGCTGAGGAAACTGACGAGTCAAAACGCGTAATGGGAAGAACCGGGCCGTCTGTACGGGAAGAAACGGGCCGTCTGTACGGGAAGAAACGGGCCGTCTGTACGGGAAGAAACGGGCCGTCTGTACGGGAAGAAACGGGCCGTCTGTACGGGAAGAAACGGGCCGTCTGTACGGGAAGAAACGGGTCGTCTGCGGGTCAGAACCGGTCATCTGCGGGTCAGAACCGGTTGTCTGCGAGACAAACGGGTCGTCTGCGGGTGAGAACGGTCATCTGCGGGTGAGAACCGGTCGTCTGTGAGACAAACGGGTCGTCTGTGGGTCAGAACCGGTCGTCTGTGGGTGAGAACGGGTCATCTGGGGGTCAGAACTGGTCGTCTGGGGGTCAGAACCGGTCGTCTGCGGGTCAGAACCGGTTGTCTGCGGGTCAGAACCGGTCGTCTGCGAGACAAACGGGTCGTCTGCGGGTCAGAACCGGTCGTCTGCGGGTCAGAACCGGTCGTCTGGGGGTCAGAACCGGTCGTCTGCGGGTCAGAACCGGTCGTCTGCGGGTCAGAACCGGTCGTCTGCGAGACAAACGGGTCGTCTGCGGGTCAGAACCGGTCGTCTGCGGGTGAGAACCGGTCGTCTGCGAGACAAACGGGTCGTCTGCGGGTCAGAACCGGTCGTCTGCGGGTCAGAACCGGTCGTCTGGGGGTCAGAACCGGTCGTCTGCGGGTCAGAACCGGTCGTCTGCGGGTCAGAACCGGTCGTCTGCGAGACAAACGGGTCGTCTGCGGGTCAGAACCGGTCGTCTGCGGGTGAGAACCGGTCTTCTGCGGGTCAGAACCGGTCCTCCCTCGCAGCGGTGTCAGCCATGCTAACATGTTAGCTAACAGCAGCACGTGTGCAGGAGGCGGTCCCGACCCCGTGTCCTCTGCTGGACGACCATAATGTCTGCTTTGTGTGCAGTCAGCTGTGGCTGCTGGTGCTCATGCTGGGGATAATCGGCTTTTCTCTGGGAATGACCGCCATCCCCACCTTCCCGGAGATCATCGTCTGCGCTCGGTGAGTTTCCCGCCGCCCCGTTTCCCGTCCCGGCCCCGCGTGACCGCGTGCTGTCCTGCAGGGAGAGGGGTCTGGAGGAGGGGCTCAGCACCCTGGGGATGGTCTCCGGCCTGTTCGGAGCCTTCTGGTCGACGGGGTGAGCGGCTCGACGCACGCCGCCGGCCTTTGACGGTTCTGCGTCTGAACGCTGGTCTCTTGCAGCATGTTCTACGGCCCCATCGTGGGCGGCCTCATCAGCCAGCACCTGAGCTTCCAGTGGGCCGCCGCCATCCAGGGGGGGCTGGGCCTTCTGGCTGTGAGTACTCGTTTCCCTGTGGGGGGGACTGATCCGCCCGGCCCGAAACAGTGAAGTGGTTTGTGTCCACAGGCCCTCCTCCTGGGGGGGTACTCCCTCTGCGAGCGCCGGCGGGGGAGGTACGGTCCGATCCACCGCGGCCGTCGTCCTCCTGAACCCAACTGAACATTCTGTCTTCTGGTTCCAGCGAGCAGCAGACGGAAGACAGCACGCCGTTACTGAGCGGGGGGAGCGCGTGAGGGCGGGACCAGCGCGTGAGGGCAGGGCCGGCCCGCGGCGCTCCGGTTCTACGAGGTTCTACGAGGCTCCGGGAGGTTCCGGCGCTCGGCTTTTGTCCGGAGCTTTCTCTGCTTAACGGCTCAGGTCGGGATTATTCCCGGACCGGATTCTGCAGCTCCCGCTTCACACGGAGACCTTTGTTTGTGGATTTTACTGTCAAGTTGTACAAAATAAAACGTTTCCTGAACAGAACCTTCTGAGACGTGGACGTGTCTGACTGTAACATACATCTGTTTGGGGAAAAACACGGTTCTACTGCAGCAGCGGCGCTGTATCGGGTCACCAGCAGAACCAGAACAGTTCTAAAGCAGCAGCGCTGTATCGGGTCACCAGCAGAACCAGAACAGTTCTAAAGCAGCAGCGCTGTATCGGGTCACCAGCAGAACCAGAACAGTTCTACCGCAGCAGCAGCGCTGTATCGGGTCACCAGCAGAACCAGAACAGTTCTACCGCAGCAGCAGCGCTGTATCGGGTCACCAGCAGAACCAGAACAGTTCACGGATCAGAATGGTTCTCTGGGTTTGTCCAGAAGTTCATGTGTCGCCGTCAAAGGCGCTGTTGGACCTCCCCGTTGGTCTCTTGGGCAGAGGTCGGCCTTTCGTGGTTCTGGTCGACCCAGGCGGGTCTGGGTCAGGAATCTGGGTTGAAGCCACAGGAACTCCAGGCTTCTTCACCTTCTTCTTTCTTCTGGTTCTGGTTACAAGAAAGACACAGATCCTTCAGGAACTCACCAGGACATGAAGGATCAGGAGAGCGGACCTGTGAGGTTCTGATGGTTCTGGAGCCGCTCACCTGGTGTCAGTCAGCTCTGGTTCAGTATCTGAGAGAGTGGGTTCGGACAGGAACCGGAGTTCTCCAGAGGAGCTGACAGCAGCAGAGACCTGGAGGGGGGTGGGGGTGGGGGGTGGATTACAAAGACTGATTCAGATCATTCATTGGTCAATGTTTCTGGAACGGATGGATCTTCATCGCTCAGCAGGAAGTTGATCACTACTTTAGTTTAGAGATCCCATCAGCTGATCTGTGATCCCATCAGCTGATCTGTGATCCCATCAGCTGATCTATGATCCCATCAGCTGATCTGTGATCCCATCAGCTGATCTGTGATCCAATCAGCTGATCTGTGATCCCATCATCTGATCTGTGATTCCATCAGCTGATCTGTGATCCAATCAGCTGATCTATGATTCCATCAGCTGATCTGTGATCCCATCAGCTGATCTATGATCCCATCAGCTGATCTGTGATCCCATCAGCTGATCTGTGATCCAATCAGCTGATCTGTGATCCAATCAGCTGATCTATGATTCCATCAGCTGATCTGTGATCCCATCAGCTGATCCATTGAAGTAGACATCAATCTAACCCATAAAGAATTTCCCATAGGATTGCTGATGCTAACGCTAATGCTCCTCCTGTGTCTGCAGCTCTTAAAGCTACAGTAACACCTGTCACCACTAGAGGGCATCAGCTGTGAGGATCAGCTGATCCATCGGTCAACTCAATTCTTGTTTTTTTTTAAATGTTTTTCTGCTTTTGTTCCAATTTCAGAAAAAGATTTTCTTTATTTTCATTTGTTCTTCATATTTGAGGTTAAGACAGTCCTGATTCCTGCAGGTAGAAACATGTTGGAAATATTAATTAACAAAATTATGTTTATGTGTGGGTCTTGAAGCCAGTGTCACCTCCCCCAAGAGGGATTCACTCAGGCCTCATGGAAAGTTACAGGAAATGTCCTTGTCTGAGTTCTGTGCTCGAAAACGACTCCATATAAGGACATAGGCTAAACAGTTTATGACCTCTGACACAGGACCCCTGGAGGATAAGACTGTCGTTGCCTAGCAACGGCCATGCCTGTATAAAAGTGCTCGTCTTCGCGTGGAGGTCAGAGCTCCCACGAAGGTAACTCTGAGCAGTTGTTTTTGTCGGATCTCTCCTTTTTGCAAAAAGTCAATAAAAGTGACTGAGTTCAATAAGGCCTGGTTCTTGGATTTTTTAGGAACATTTATAGAAATCTTTTTAGGTGGTCTATTGTGGTCTATATTCTCTAAGCATTGATGCATGCTGCGGATGCTCCACAAACGCCCTGTGGGGTGAATGGACGTTAAGACATGGAGGCGTAGATCTGCGGCGGCGGCGGGACGTGTCCCTTCCTCCCTACCCGGGTGGGAGTGGAGCGGGCGGCGGTCTCCTCCAGCGCCTCCGTGCTCCGGTCTCTGAAGTCTCCTGAGACAGAGAGTCCAGGTGTCAGAGATGGAAGTCGGGAAGGTGGACGGCGAGAATCAGGAAGCGTCTCACTCTGATCCACCACATAAGCAGACAGGAAGTAGCCCTGCAGGCCGGCGTGCAGGCCGGCGTGCAGGCGCCCAAACCACCACGTCTGGTTGTCCTTGAACAGCACTTGGATGACATCACCGCGCCGCAGACTCAGCTCGTCCGAACGACTGGCTCTGTAGTCAAAGAGGGACACCACCTGCACACAGGGGGCGGAGCCTGAGCGGGGGATGTGTGAGGAAATGGGCGGAGCCTAAGATACTCACCACCTGCTGTTCGGAGGTCGCCTCCCCCTGAAAGCCTTCTGAAAGCGTCTGTGACGGAGGAGGCATCATGTGACTCACAGCGCCGACGTCTGACACGAGGTCCCGCCCCCCTGCAAACGGATAGGGGGTGTGTCCCTCTGTGGCTCCGCCCTGACCGGCCGGGGGGCCTGCAGAGACCTGTCCCTGCGTAGGTAGGAGAGAGGCGGAGCTTCAGTGGAGTCTGAATTCACGTGAACACGGCGCTCTGCGGCGTTTACCAGGACCGAGTCCAGCCGCCGCCGCACGCTCTGCAGCTTCAGGGCTCGCCGTGCGGCCTCCACGCCCACGGGGGGGTCGGGGTCGTCCTGAGCGTCCCCATCTCCG
The DNA here is from genome assembly GCA_003999625.1 of Oryzias javanicus. Lineage (NCBI taxonomy): Eukaryota > Metazoa > Chordata > Actinopteri > Beloniformes > Adrianichthyidae > Oryzias > Oryzias javanicus. The sequence goes on from CM012458.1 coordinate 26,125,040, forward strand.
ACGCAGATCTGCTCGCTGCTTTCAGACTCTGCAGCTCCGGCTGGGGACCTGCCAGGAACAGGAAGTCAGCACGCCACGCCTCCCGTCTCACTGTGGGCGGGGCTTCACGCTAACCTTTGTGGTCGTACAGGTACACGTGCACAGGCTGGCCCTGACCAAACGCGCAGAACGCCACCATGTTCTCGTGGGGGTGGAAGGCGACGGCGTGCACGGCGCCGGAGTAACCCAGTTCGGCGTAGACCTCCACCTGGTCACCTGGAAACACTCGCCGTTCAGCCGTTGAAACGCCGTCGCTTGCCTCGCCGAGCCGGCACAAGAACCTGTTTCCACGTTCCAGACGTACGCCATCCCGTCCTCGCTGCCGGAGAAGATCCAGGTCCCGCACGGGGTCACGGCGCCGCAGATCCTCTCCCTGTAGTTGGTGGCTCCGGAGAACTTCTTCACTGCCAAACTGAAACCGCACATCAGACCCTCAAGCTCCGCCTCTATAAACGTACCTGTGACCTTCAGGTGACCTCACATCCGCAGGTCCATCATCCTGAGCACGCTGTCTCTGGCGTGCACGAACAGGCAGCGCCCGTTGGGATGCAGCTGCAGCGTGCTGATGGGAATTCCTTGGAGCTCCGCCTCCTCCAATTTCTGTGGAGATTCACAGACATCAGAGTCAGGAAAGAGACGCAGGTGATCTGTGCAGCCAGACACTCTCACCTGTGAACACTCACCTGTAAACGCTCTCATCTGTAAACGTTCTCACCTGTAAACGTTCTCACCTGTAAACGTTCTCACCTGTAAACACTCTCACCTGTAAACGTTCTCACCTGTAAACGTTCTCACCTGTAAACGCTCTCATCTGTAAACGTTCTCACCTGTAAACGTTCTCACCTGTGAACGCTCTCATCTGTAAACGTTCTCACCTGTAAACGTTCTCACCTGTAAACGTTCTCACCTGTAAACGTTCTCACCTGTAAACGCTCTCATCTGTAAACGTTCTCACCTGTAAACGCTCTCACCTGTAAACGCTCTCACCTGTAAACACTCTCACCTGTAAACACTCTCACCTGTAAACGTTCTCACCTGTGAACGTTCTCACCTGTAAACGATCTCACCTGTAAACGCTCTCACCTGTAAACGTTCTCACCTCTAAACGCTCTCACCTGTAAACGTTCTCACCTGTAAACGTTCTCACCTGTAAACGTTCTCACCTGTAAACGTTCTCACCTGTAAACGCTCTCACCTGTAAACGCTCTCACCTGTAAACGTTCTCACCTGTAAACGTTCTCACCTGTAAACACTCTCACCTGTAAACGTTCTCACCTGTAAACGTTCTCACCTGTAAACGTTCTCACCTGTAAACGTTCTCACCTGTAAACGTTCTCACCTGTAAACACTCTCACCTGTAAACGTTCTCACCTGTAAACGCTCTCACCTGTAAACGCTCTCATCTGTAAACGTTCTCACCTGTAAACGTTCTCACCTGTAAACGTTCTCACCTGTAAACGTTCTCACCTGTAAACGCTCTCACCTGTGAACGTTCTCACCTGTGAACGTTCTCACCTGTAAACGCTCTCACCTGTAAACGTTCTCACCTGTAAACGTTCTCACCTGTAAACGTTCTCACCTGTAAACGCTCTCACCTGTAAACGTTCTCACCTGTAAACGTTCTCACCTGTAAACGTTCTCACCTGTAAACGCTCTAACCTGTAAACGCTCTCACCTGTAAACGTTCTCACCTGTAAACGCTCTCACCTGTAAACGTTCTCACCTGTAAACACTCACCTGTAAACGCTCTCACCTGTGAACGCTCTCACCTGTAAACGCTCTCACCTGTAAACGTTCTCACCTGTAAACGCTCTCACCTGTAAACGTTCTCACCTGTAAACACTCACCTGTAAACGCTCTCACCTGTGAACGCTCTCACCTGTGAACGTTCTCACCTGTAAACGTTCTCACCTGTGAACGTTCTCACCTGTAAACGCTCTCACCTGTAAACGTTCTCACCTGTAAACGTTCTCACCTGTAAACGTTCTCACCTGGAAACGTACTCACCTGTAAACGCTCTCACCTGTAAACGTTCTCACCTGTAAACGTTCTCACCTGTAAACGTTCTCACCTGTAAACGTTCTCACCTGTAAACGTTCTCACCTGTAAACGTTCTCACCTGTAAACACTCTCACCTGTAAACGCTCTCACCTGTAAACGTTCTCACCTGTAAACGTTCTCACCTGGAAACACTGTCACTTCTAAATCTCGTTCACGTGTTCTATGAACTTTCATTAAAATCCTCAAACGTTCCGACAGGTGTGGTCTCTCGCCGTCTCACCTTCTCCATACGCCAGTGAGAGCACGACTGCTGCTGTCTGTCCTCACTCATCGCCGTCTTCCACACCACGATGAGACCGTTGTTGTCAGCAGAAAACATTCTTGTTCCTGTTTCAACACAAAGACTGTCTGGACTCCGCCCCCTCATGGCTCCATAAGAAGCAGTTGTTTTTGAGCGGGTCTTCACTGACCGGTTGAGTCGAAGCAGATGCTGTTGATGAAGCTGCCGTGACCGTCAAACTCCTGCAGCAGCTGCCCGTTCACGTCGCTGACGTCCAGCCTCCACACGCGGACCAGGCAGTCAAAACTCCCGGTCACCACCAGGTTCTGAGCGCGGGGATGGTACCGAGCGCAGTACGCAAAAGACGGATGAGGCAGCACCTTTTGGGCTGTTCCCAGAAGCTTCTCCACATCCCACTCCCTGGAGAGGAAAACCAGGAACCGGTCCAGGACTCGGACTTCCAAGAGCTTCATCACACAAGCAGAAACACACCTGACTGTTCCGTCGGAGGAGGCCGACAGCAGGCGGCCGTCATCTCTGGACCAGCACAGGTCGTACACGATTTTCAGATGACCGCTGAAGGCGGCTAACACCTTCCCAGAGGGAATCTCATACACTGCAACACAACGCCACAGTCAGTCCATGCAGACGCACAAGAGATTAAAACACAAAGAACCTGGAGAAGAAATACAATGAAAGATCGTTCTGCAGACACAACTGCTTTCAGAGCGTCTGCTTTCAGAGCGTCTGCAGTCAGAGCGTCTGCTTTCAGAGCGTCTGCATTCAGAGCGTCTGCTTTCAGAGCGTCTGGTCAAGTCCAGACGTCTTGCATTCAGAGCGTCCTGCCTTCAGAGCGTCTGCATTCAGAGCGTCTGCATTCAGAGCGTCATGCAGTACAAGAGCGTCTGCATCAGCAGCGCTATCTCTGGCATTCAGAGCGTCTGCATTCAGAGCGTCTGCATTCAGAGCGTCTGCATTCAGAGCGTCTGCAGACAGAGCGTCTGCATTCAGAGCGTCTGCAGCCAGAGCGTCTGCAGACACAGCGTCTGCATTCAGAGCGTCTGCATTCAGAGCGTCTGCAGACAGAGCGTCTGCATTCAGAGCGTCTGCTTTCAGAGCGTCTGCATTCAGAGCTCTGCATTTGCCAGAGCGTCTGCATTCAGAGCAGTCTGCATTCAAGCAAGCCGTCTGCAATCAGAGCGTCTGCTTTCAGAGCGTCTGCAGTCAGAGCGTCTGCTTTCAGAGCGTCTGCATCAGAGCGTCTGCATTCAGAGCGTCTGCATTCAGAGCGTCTGCAGTCAGAGCGTCTGCATTCAGAGCGTCTGCAGTCAGAGCGTCTGCAGAATTCAAGACTGTCGTCTTTCAGAGCGTCTGCATTCAGCAGCGTTACTGCAGTCAAGAGCGTCTGCCGTCTCTCAGCAGACGTCTGCATTCAGAGTGTCTGCTTTCAGATCAGAGCGTCTCTCAGAGCTTGCATCAGAGCGTCTGCATCAGAGCGTCTGCAGTCTGCAGAGCGTTCTCTTTCAGAGCGTCTCATTCAGAGCGTCTGCAGTCAGAGCGTCTCTTCAGAGCGTCTCATTCAGTCAGAGCGTCTGCTTTCAGAGCGTCTGCAGTCCAGAGCATCTCTC
>CM012458.1:26129087-26131587 GCA_003999625.1 Oryzias javanicus
ATCCATCTTTCATCCTTCCGTCCTTCCATCCGTCCATCCATCCATTCATCCATCCATCCATCCATCCATCCATTGGTCCATCTTTCCATTTATCCATCCATCCGTCCATCCATCCATCCATCCATCCTCCAATCCATCCATCCTTCCATTCATCATCCATCCGTCCACCATCCATCCATCCATCCGTCCATTCGTCCGTCCATCCATCCATCCATTCATCCTTCCATTCATCCATCCATCCGTCCATCCATCCATCCATCCATTGGTCCATCTTTCCATTTATCCATCCATCCGTCAATTAATCCATCCATCCATCCATCTATTGGTCCATCTTTCCATTTATCCATCCATCCGTCAATCCATCCATCCATTCATCCATCCATTGGTCCATCCTTCCATTTATCCATCCTTCCATCCGTCCATCCGTCCATCCATCCATTCATCCATTCATCCTTCCATCCGTCCATCCGTCCATCCATCCATTCATCCATTCATCCATCCATCCATCCATCAGTCCATCTTTCTATTCATCCATCCATTGGTCCATCTTTCCATTTATCCATCCATCCATCCATCCATCCATCCGCCCGTCCATCCATTCATTGGTCCATCTCTCAATTTATCCATCCATCCGTCCATCCATCCATCCATCCATCCACTGGTCCATCCTTCCATTCATCCATCCATCCTTCCATCCGTCCATCCATCCATCCATCCATCCGTCCGTCCATCCATTCATTGGTCCATCTCTCCATTTATCCATCCATCCATCCATCCGTCCATCCATCCATCCTTTCATCAGTCCGTCCGTCCATCTTTCCATTTATCCATCCATCCATCCATCCATCCATTCGTCCGTCCATCCATCCACTGGTCCATCCTTCCATTCATCCATCCATCCTTCCATCCGTCCATCCATCCATCCATCCGTCCGTCCATCCGTCCGTCTATCCATTCATTGGTCCATCTCTCCATTTATCCATCCATCCATCCGTCCATCCATCCATCCATCCATCCATTGGTCCATCCTTCCATTCATCCATCCATCCGTCCATCCATCCATCCATCCATCCATCCATTCGTCCGTCCATCCATCCACTGGTCCATCCTTCCATTCATCCATCCATCCTTCCATCGGTCCATCCATCCATCCATCCGTCCGTCCATCCGTCCGTCCATCCATTCATTGGTCCATTCTCCATTTATCCGTCCATCCATCCATCCATCCATCCATCCATCCGTCCATCCATCCATCCTTTCATCAGTCCGTCCGTCCATTCGTCCAACTTTCCATTTATCCATCCATCCATCCATCCATTCGTCCGTCCATCCATCCACTGGTCCATCCATCCATTCATCCATCCATCCATCCTTCCATCCGTCCATCGATCCATCCATCCATCCATCAATCCATCCATCCTTCCATCCATCCATCCATCCATCCGTCCATCCATCCATCCATCTGTCCGTCCGTCCATTCGTCCATCCATCCATCCATTGGTCCATCTTTCCATTTATCCATCCATCCGTCCATCCATCCATCCATCCATTGGTCCATCTTTCCATTTATCCATCCCTCCGTCCTTCCATCCATCCATCCATCCATCCATTGGTCCATCTTTCCATTTATCCATCCATCCATCCGTCCATCCATCCATCCATCCATCTATTGGTCCATCTTTCCATTTATCCATCCATCCGTCCATCCATCCATCCATTCATCCATCCATTGGTCCATCCTTCCATTTATCCATCTTTCCATCCGTCCATCCGTCCATCCATCCATTCATCCATTCATCGTTCCATCCGTCCATCTGTCCATCCATCCATTCATCCATTCATCCTTCCATCCGTCCATCCATCCATCCATCCATCCATCCATCAGTCCATCTTTCCATTGATCCATCCATTGGTCCATCTTTCCATTTATCCATCCATCCATCCATCCATCCATTCGTCCGTCCATCCATCCACTGGTCCATCCTTCCATCCGTCCATCCATCCATCCATCCATCCATCCATCCATCCATCCATCCATCAGTCCATCTTTCCATTTATCCATCCATCCATCCATCCATCCATCCATCCATCCGTCCGTCCATCCGTCCGTCCATCCGTCCGTCCATCCATTCATTGGTCCATCTCTCCATTTATTCCATCCATCCACTGGTCCATCCTTCCATTCATCCATCCATCCTTCCATCCGTCCATCCATCCATCCATCCGTCCGTCCATCCGTCCGTCCATCCGTCCGTCCATCCATTCATTGGTCCATCTCTCCATTTATCCATCCATCCGTCCGTCCATCCATCCATCAGTCCGTCCGTCCATTCGTCCATCCATCCATTCTTCCGTCCATTGGTCCATCTTTCCATTTATCCATCCTTCCATCCGTCCATCCATCCATCCTTCCATCCGTCCGTCCATCCGTCCGTCCATCCGTCCGTCCATCCATTCATTGGTCCATCTCTCCATTTATCCATCCATCCATCCATCCATC